>JBBPBX010000974.1:0-19590 GCA_038048925.1 Garcialebias charrua | reverse complement strand
GTAGACATACTCCTGAGTTTGACGAAATGTTCAAATCAGCTGGATTAAAAAAAAAAAAGTTCGCTGATTTTTATGCAGGCGCCAGGCGGGTCAAACCGGAGCTTTGTTTCTTTAAATTTAGTTAAATAAACGCTTAAAAAATATATTTCTTACCTCACTACAGCAGACGGGCTCCTGAGCTGAACCAAATGTGAAATCAGCTGGATTTAAAAATCCGCGGTGTGGTTTATGAGTGGTATCTTGCAAACAAAAACAGCGAACCTCACAGCTAATAGCAGCTACATCCATAGCAAGGGGCAGGCAGCGACAGAGTCAGTCAGACCAAAGGAGGCCTTTTTCGGACACATGCATGTAGAAACTTCTGGGCAACTTCATGAGCAGCTCCGTGACTCACGTGACTTCCTGTAGCCGGTGAGATGGGTGATACCAAATTATTTGCAGGGGAGGGGGTCAGTCCTCAGGGAGTTTGTTAAAAACATGCAGCAATTTTACTAAAAAATTTGAATGAATAAAGAAAATCAATTATTGATGTAAGATATGTATAATGACGAAATGATGTCATTTTATTGGGGGGGTTGAAATGACCGGATCAAATTATTGTGGGGGTCAAAACCCCCACAACCCCCGTGTAAATTACGCCTATGCCAGCAACAAACTAAGTTAAGAGTGCCTACAGAAATAAGTAAATGCCATATTTTACTTGTCTGTTGTTCAAAATTTAAATCTGTCGATAGTTAAGGTATAAGAAATTGATCAACAAACAATTCTCATGAAATGTTGATGTAATTTAACGATTATGTCATTAAATGGTTCATCTCCTGGTGAACCAACATAAAAACGTTTCCTGTCAAGTTACATCTCGCCTGGTCACACAAGTTCATGTTTAAATCCTGAAAAAAAAGAGAACTCATTTAATATTGATGATAAGTTGTGTCAGATAAAAATCTACTCAATCTTTCATCTGGAATACAGTATTGTACAGTCAGTAAAACTGAACAGTATACATACTCCACTGTCTCATGTTTTTTTTATGGAATAATAGCATCTGTTGTGATGCTGACACTTCTGATTCCAAGAAGATTTAAACAGAATTCCTTAGAAGCACTCAATTTCATGTTGGCATGCAATTTTCAAGCAACCCTTACCCTTTGGGGTTTATCAGGACAGCACAATGAATACATAGAGTTTTGCAACATAAGTTTTCTGTATCAAGATAAATTTCTCTTAAAACAGCAGAGAAGTGATTGAGTCCACAGAGACTCAAAGTGTTTTCAAAATGAAAAATTTCAGGGCACACACTGACTCTAATATTCATGCTTTGCAGTGGCTTCTGTGATAGAACACACTCCAGAAACCAGAAACATTTGATAGTATGTAGGGTATCAAGTTCATAAAGTTCATCAACATCATCGGCATTTATATGCCACCTTGGTTCTTCACTGCTTGAACTTTCATGTATTTGGTAATAATAAAGAGAGCAGATGATGTTTAATCTAAAGGTCTAGTGCTCTTGAAGGAATGTACTGTATATCACCCAAATGAAATGTCAGAATTTTAACTAAGATTTATTTATTTATTTATTTATAAAATTGTTCATTTTTTAAAAACACAATACAAAACAATCCCATAAACGATAACGTACAAAATATTTAAAAGAAATGAAAGGTAGCAGAAAGAAGAAAAAAATCTTATATCGGCCCCTTTTTTTCAAACAATCAGTTCAAACAATAATAGTCTTCCAGTAACAGAACAAAATGAATAATTCTTTCTAATTTTCTAACTAATACAATACACATTACGCTACTTGTTTTTTAATTTTTTTTACAATTTACTGATGAGAAATTACAGAATTGTAGCTGTTTTTATATCTGATGAGACCTGTTAAAGCTCAGAGTGTGTGCTGTGGATCATTCTGTCACGTTTTAAGAGCAGGTCAAACTCAGTGGTGCAAGCAGGACTCAGAGACCAGGTTGAAAAAGGAGAAACACTTAAATGATACAAAATAAACACACTGCCCTGGCAGCAAACTTCACTCAGGTCCAGAGGCATGTAGAAAACACAGGGACACACCAGGATCACAGGAGGCTTACCAGACAATACCCAGACAATGAATAACACACAGACACAGACTTATTTACAGAGACTAAAGATACATAACCACAAACACCTGGACATGACACGCAGGCGAAACAGATAAGGATACTTACTAGAATGGGACACCAGGGAGTGCAGGGGCAAAAAAATTGCCACCACAGGTCACCATCCTGACAGTACCCCCACCCAAGAACGTCCCCTGACGTCTCCAAAACCCACAACCCAAAACTTGGGTGGGAGGAGCGGCGGGGACCACAAGAATGGAGAGCATAAGAGGAACACACTAGGAACAAAACAAAAACTTACAGGGTGGAACCTGGGAACTAAACACAAGGACAACAAAAAAAAAGTCTAGTTAGGTGGTCACAGGTCCATCCTACACAAGACCACATCTCCAAGGAATGGCTGGGAGCCCCTCCATCATGTACCGTATTTGTCGGTGTATAATACGCTCCGGTGTATAATACGCTTTGTCCAATTTTTGGAAATAATTCATAAAAATCTGTACATAATACGCTTTGCTGTATAATACGCGCTGCCGTGACGGTCTTTTTTATGGTCACTAGATGGCGCCAAACCGTCCTAGACGCCGACGTAACGCGTCACCGCTGACGTTACGCGTCACCGATGAGACAACCCGGAAATGGGGTCCATTGTGTAGCGCAAACTGAATTTCATTAAAATTTAACTACAGAAACGCCTACAAATATATTTGTTAGCTGAATATATATGTTAACGTGTCTCTGTTTAATTTTTGTTAATAAATTATTACAAATCAGCTGAATTTAAAATGTAAACAACACGATGCGCGCACACACACAACAGGCCCACAGGCCCGGTTTGGAGCGAGAGCTGAATTTAATTAAAATTAAACTACCGTACAGAAACACTTCAAAAATATATATTTGTTAGCTGAATATATATGTTAACGTGTCTCGGTTTAATTTTTGTTAATAAATGATTACAAATTAGCTGAATTTTGAACGTAAACAACACAATGCCCGTACCCAGAAACGGTTGACTGCGCAGCAAGAACTGAATTTAATTAAAATAAAACTACCGTACAGAAACACCTAAAAATATATATATATTTGTTAGCTGAATATATATGTTAACGTGTCTTGGTTTAATTTTTGTTAATAAATGATTACATATGAGCTGAATTTTGAACGTAAACAACACGATGCTCGCACCCAGAAACGGTTGGCTGCAAAGCAAGAGCTGAATTTAATTAAAATAAAACTACTGTACAGAAACACCTAAAAATATATATATTTGTTAGCTGACTTTATAGCAAACGGTCTCCTGAGCTTAACTAAATGTGAAATCAGCTGGTCTGAGCTGGATTTAAAAAAATAGTTTGCCGATTTATTTCTTTAAATTTAGCTAAATAAATGCTTAAAAATATATTTCTTACCTGACTTTATAGCAGACGGGCTCCTGAGCTTAACTAAATGTGAAATCAGCTGGTCTGAGCTGGATTTTAAAAAATAGTTTGCCGATTTATTTCTTTAAATTTAGCTAAATAAACGCTTAAAAATATATTTCTTACCTGACTTTATAGCAGACGGGCTCCTGAGCTTAACCAAATGTGAAATCAGCTGGATTTAAAAATCCGTGGTGTGGTTTATGAGTGGTATCTTGCAAACAAAAACAGCGAACCTCACAGCTAATTGCGGCTACCGGTACATCCAGAGCAAGGAGCGGGCAGCGACAGAGTCAGTCCGACCAGAGGAGGCTTTTTTCGGACACATGAGCTAGAAACGTCTGGAAGTGGCCCTCTTCCTCTTCGCTCTCTGAGTCCTCTGCTGCTGCCCATAGCGCCCATAGCGGCCGAAACTGGTACTGCACCATTTTTGGTACAGTCTGCAGGTAAACAGACTACAGGGCGCATTAGCGCCCATAGCGGCCGAAACTGGTACTGCACCATTTTTGGCCAAAATGAAAAACGGAGATATCAGAGCCAAAAATGGGTCTAAAAATATGGGAAAAAATCCATAGATATATGCTTCGGTGTATAATACGCAGGATATTCAAATGAGCAATAAAAGAGCGTATTATACAGGATATATATATGGATAAATGGACTGTGCTTATATTAGGAATGCACCGATCCACATTTCTTACATCCGATCCGATCCGATTCCTAAATCTGGGTATCAACCGATACCGATACTTTTCCGATTCGATATCGGCGTTCAGGTATAGGAAGCTGTAATAATTAAATTCTTGAATGGAGAGCACGTATGTTGTACGAAACTGTGACTTCTGTCTTAACATTGTGTGAGGTAAACCCAGAGAAGCCACTCTGAGCCTCACTACAGTAATACCCAAAATAATGGCATACAAGAGGCAGGTCTCTACCACAGACGTCCTTCTCACTCATGGTGCAACCTGGAACACTAGTCTAAAATACTGCTAAGCATTATGGGAAATCAACACAGTCCCCATTTTTTAGTTTTATTTTTGATTGTGGCACTATGAGTTGTAATTCTTGTTGAATTTGATCAACGGATACAGATTTAAACTATAATTGAACACTAACATACTGCTAAGCATTCTGGGAAATCCTGTTTTTTTGTTTCGTTTTTGATTGTGGCACTGAGTTGTAATTCTTGTTATTTTTGATCAACGGATACATATTTAAACAATACTGTACATTGAATTTACATTTGTAAATTCAATGCATAGTTTAAATCTGTATCTGTATCTTGAACATGAATGTTTTTATTCTCTTGTTCAGCGTCCTGAGATCGAGGATCGGCCTCAAGGACTGGTCTCTCTTGGGCACCAGGAAGTACTTGCTGTAGTGACCGGAACGCATTTTATGTTTTGGAACAACACTTATTACTCCTTTCTGTAGCATCGTTTATACTCCTCTCTCAGTACGTGAGCGCGTGCTGGGTTGATGTTTGACTGCAGCACCCCAGTGAAGGGGGTGGTCCTTTGAGGAACTGCAACCTGAGCCCGTGACGTACAATCGTCATGATCCATGCCTTCGGTAGACACGCCCTCCAGGCCTGCATGTGCGCCATGAGCCTGGAAGACATGTTTATCTGTTGTTTGTTTTGTGTGGGCGCGGGAGGGGTGGCCTTTGACCCCTCTTGCATGCTTTAGGGCGAGCTGGTCTGTCCGACAGAGGATGCCGTGAGGTCTGACTGCCTCAGGTAGAGCTCGTGCGTCCTGCTGCGGTTCATTGTCTGACCTAGCAGTTTGTGTTTCACAAAGGAGGGGTTTGAGTCAAGAACCAGGGCAGACTGTGCTTTGGTACTTTTATTTTTGTGTACGGATGAACAAATGTTTGTTTTTATTTTACACACAATAGATGAATCATGTTTTGTGCACACACACGTGTCACCAGCTCCTCGTAATGTTTTACAAACAAAGTCTGGGTTCAAAAAGTTCGGTTCCCATACCACTTGGGCGGGCAAACCTGTAAAAGTGTGATGTCGTCCCGTTTCATCAGGCCCGGATCTGCTTCCCGCCTGGGTTTACCGAAGAGGTTCTCGGTCGGGCCGCCTGGCATTGAAAAGGCTCCCCGTCGCAGGCAGGTCTCTTCTGCGGGGGGCAACGTGTGGCATCCCTGGGGAGGTGGAGCAAAACCCCTTCTTGGCAACCCCTCACGGAGGGCTTCTGCCTGCTTTCGCCTTTGCTCCAGCTTGGTCTGGATGCGCTCCAGAGCTCCCCCGAAGAGTCCCGTCGGCTCGATCGGGTGTTGTAGAAAGAGGGACCTCTGGTCTTCCGGGAGGTCCATCAAAGTCATCCACAGGTGGCGCTGGGTGACGACCATTTCCGCCATAGATCTGCCCTGTGTGATGGCTATTGTCCCCATCATGCGCGGCACGAAGTCAGAGGCCCTGCGTTTCTCCTCCAGGGCCTCTTCCGTGGCCTGTACGTTTGACGTTACCTGGAGCTCCTGTAGCTTCTCTGCCAGGTACGCCTGCATCATGGTCGAAGCGTTCATCGTGCGTGCCAAGAGGCCCTGAGCTAGGTAAAATTTATCGAGCTGTTTTACCGAAGCGTGGCAGGCCTTGCTGGGCAGTGCTGGTTTTACGCCCGCTGTTGCGGGGACTAGGTGAGACGCCAGGGTCTCCTCTATTTGCGGGACGCTGGCGAGTCCTGCTGCCTCCATCTCGGCGACATTCAGGAACCGAGAGAGCAACAGCAGCATGGGAGCTCTGGGTTCAGCCCAGGAGCACGTGAGCTCCATGAGGAAATCCGGAAAAATGGGAATTCTTTGCATCATTGTCGGCTGTTGTTTCGCGTAGAAATAAATCCCCGCCAGCCTTGTGACCTGTTGGCGAGGCATGGGGTCTGGCCACGCGACCTGCCGTGCGTCCGCAGCTCTGCGACACAAGTCGAATAGAGCAGGGACCGAGGCGTCCATTTCCGGCAGTACTGGCGCCAGGTTTTGGGAGAAGTCCTCACTTTCCCCCTCGTAACCTTACTCAGTGTCTTGGTCAGATGCTTCGAGCGTCGAGTCCCCGACAAGGACCGACGTGTCCAAACCATTTCCTCCTCCGACCTGACCGTTGCATTTCAAGTCTGTGTTCTCGAGCTCCGGTTCGGGAGCGAGTGGTTCTGTTGGGCCTGTGGCCTTTCACACCGCAGCGTCACACATTGCTTTAGCCACAACGTCCACGCGGCGCTTTTTCATGGAAGCCGGCATCTGGCTGCAGTGTGGGCAGGAGTCGGGGGATCCCAGCGCTGTTCTCACATGCAGAACACCCAGGCAGACAGGACAGGCCTTGTGGGTGTCCGTTGCCAATAGGGAGTAGCCGCTGGGGCAGGGGCGCGAGCGAGGGCTCGTTGGCCTGCTGGTTTTCTTTGGAATCTTGGTCTTACGTTTTCCTTTCTCGGGCACCATGTCCGAGAAGCGTCGAGCTTGTTGCTTTAGTTTCTTTTGTTCAAAGATGTCCTCTCTGTCACGTCGCTTCCGCTGGCTAGCCTGCTACTTGATTAGCAGGGTAGCAGTGTGACGCAGTTAGTGCCGCCGAGCGAAGCAGCTGCGGAAAGAGAAGAAAAGCTTCGAGGTTAAGTAGAAAACGCTGGACTAGCTTTCGCCAGCCCAGCAATACGTAGGAAATTTCTCTGTACTCTCAGCGTAGGGAGCAATCTCACCTCTGTTCGAGCGATGTGACAACAGAGAAGTCCCAAGAAGTTCAGGTTTTAGCGAGGTGAAGGGCAAAAAGAGAAAGTAGGATGGGCGTCCGCGTCTTAAGTACCCAGAGGGCAGGGCCTCTGGGGTGACGCTGACGCCCCCTGCCGTAAAGGTGTGAATGTATTCCTTCAGGTAATTGCGCGGGGGCGCGCAATTCCCATAGCAATAGTGTTGCACCGAGAGACCTGACTGATAAGGGAACCAAAGGTTACTTTATGAGCAATTTATCGCAATCCATTGAGTGGCTTTGATATGTTTTTTGGAAACAAACAAGCACACAAAGAGATATATGATCACCTTTTAGCAAACATTAATAAAACGCCATTTCCCCATGTACTGTAAATCATCAACTCTGGAAGTTCTATGGAGAAGTTTGCTAATATTCCCTCATACGTTGACTCATTTTCCAGGTCAGTGACATATTCACACATCAAACTTTGCAATATTATTCTTGAATATATTCCTGATGCTTTTCTTGGGGGGCTTTGATCATATTTATTATTCATAGCCTGATCTATAAAACATTTTATTCCTAAAATTGGGGATGTGCATTTTTTCCTGATAGTTCAATGTCCTCTGTGACAACCTTTGAATTTCAATAAAATGAAACAAGAATTTAAATACCTAGCTTCTTGTTTATGTATGAACACCTCTGCATGCACATGAGCTCAGTGTACACAGACATTACCTAACATGCACTTAACAAACACATTTCCATAAGCAAACTTTAAGGGGAGACACTGAAGGTGAAAACACTTCAAGGGAGAGTCTGTTGTAAGGTTAAGGTAAGGTTTGATTGTGTAAGGTCAAAGGAACATATGTTTTTGTTTCAGCAAGTGTGATGGCTACAAACATGCACGTATAAAGGGCAGCCTCATTTACACAAAAGACAGTAAATAATTTGCATTATTGTCTTCACATCATGTCTTCAACCTCAGAGTTACCAAAAACTTGTAATAAACTCTTTGTCATGCTTTAAGTAGCTTTGACCCATGTGTTCTCTTTTTACTCGTTCAGCTCCTCTCTCTGACGTCTGAAAGTCAGCCTCTCCAGGACTCTGAGCTGAACTGTCAGCTGGGCTACAGATGGCAGGGCAGAATATATTAAAGAATGAACGATTCCTTTCAGCCTAATCATCACAATGGAAAATTGCCACTTGATAAATTCAAGGTGAACCATCAGGGCATCATAATGGCCCCAAACCACTCAGACTTGAGGATTCATGAGTCTTTTCCTGCTCTGACATGGACATCCTGATCATTAGTGGATAATAGATTCTTTTGAATGAAATGTAGTTTTGATGCACTGCAGTGATTATTTTAGTGCCTGAGTCCATTCTTGGAAGGTACCGGACATTTGGCTTTGCAGAGATTATGAAACACATTATCCAGACAACAACCTGATCAAGCTACATGTGAGACTGGCTCTCAGTGCAGAGAATAAGCTGTAAAATGAATCAGAAGCAAATAGCTTTAACTCATTTACCTATCTTGTACAGTGCATATAGAATAAATCATTCCTACATAACTGCATGTTACGTTTGCTGAAGACAACAACAAATGTGTGTGCAACAACTTGTTGGCAACCATCACTAAACAGGCTTCAAGGGAAATTAGGGAAAGATGTTGTGGAGAAAAGAACTGAAGCTGGTTGTGTCAGAATCTATAATATTAATGCGTAGATGTATTTGCAGTTCACCACAATATTTACAATACGATGGTCTAAACCCACAGGCTCACCATGAGTACAGATCAGTCAGATGCACCAGCAGTTCCAACGTCGATCGATTCGAAATCAGATAATTATTATTTTAGCTTGACTCTTGAAAAGCCAACACTTACACCTACCTGGTCACAGAGGCAGTATACAGTTCAGAAAGAGCGCTTTGAGGTGAGCCAAGAACTTTTTCAGCCTGATCAGTGGCAGCAGAGTTTTTGATAAATTTTAAAGTTATAATATATTGAAAGTGAGGGTAGATTTGATGTGTGAGCAATGAAGCCGAGTTAAAATGAACTTTATGACTTTTCAGGCACAGCTGGGCTGGTTCTAGAAAAGGTTTTAGTCCCTCGATGTAATAAAAATACACCTTGAGTGACTGTTTTCAGGTGTTGAAGCTCATTAGGTCATATATTTCTTGCAATGCTGCTGTATGTTCAAATACATTTTTGAATGTCCAGAGGACCAGACTTAGCTTTTTTAGATTTTTCTACCTGGATTATTGAGCATGCATCAGGGTGTATGTTCAAATGTTCATTTTTCTAATACATTTAGCTCTAGTTAGTATTTTGGCTTTGAATGAACGCTCATTTAGCACAACGACTGTGTGTTGGGGAGTAGGTGGGACAAAGCCCCACATTGATTGTGCTCAGACACTGGTTCAAGTAGTTCAAGTATCCGGACGTCTTGTTCACAAGTGACAGGAGGATGGAGCTAGCGATTGATAGATGGATTGGTCTAGTCCTCAGTATTGAGAATTGCTTCAGTGGTCATGGTGAAAAAAGTTGAGTCAAAAGGCAAAGCTCTCAATTTGCTGTTTTGTCCATGTTCCTTCACCTTTGGTCATGAGGTTTGGATCATGAAATGAGCTTCCTTTGTAGAATGGCCGGCTCAGCCTTAGATAGGCTGAGGAGCTCCACCATCCGAGGGGAGCTCAGAGCCAGAGTCAGTTGAGGTGATCCAGACGTCTGATTAGGATGCTTCCTGGAAGCCTCCCATTGGAGGTTTTCTGGACATGTCCTACTGGGAAGAGAACTCAGGGCAGACCCAGGACTCTTTGAAGAGTTTATATGTCCTTTCTGCCCTGGGAACAACTTGGGACTCCCAAAATAGGAGCTGGAGAAAGTTGCTGGGTACAAGGTTGGCTGGGTCTATTTCCTGGACCCGTTGCCTCCACAACCCAACCACGAATAATCAAAAAAAAAGTTAAAGGAGAGAGATCTGGAAGTTTTATTTTATTTGAACACACTGGCAGATAAACTGAGTTGCATTGCTACTTACAGACATAATGTATGTTTATTTTATTTTATTTTATTTCTTATTTAAAATCTACAAAATCTTTTTGAAATCTTTAAAATCAGTTTTTAAATGAACTCATTAGTGGGCCAAACTTAGGGATTGATTGTGGTCCTTGGGCTGCCTATTGAAAAGCCCTGATTTAGAGTGAAAACGACTTAAAATTAATTATTTTTAATATATGTAAGGTGTCTAAACATAAAGTCGAAGGGAATGTGTTGGTGGGCACTAAAATAATAATAATAATAATAATAATAATGAATTCAATTTATAACGCACTTTTCATTAGTGAAAATCTCAAAGTGCTACACACATTGAATGCTACACACATTCATACACCGGTAGCGGCAGACTACCATGCAAGGTGCTTTCCAGTCCTACCGGGAGCAACTCTGGGTTAAGTGTCTTGCCCAAGGACACAACGACACATGGTGTGGGGAACCGGGATTCGAACCGCCAACCTTCCGATCGGGGGACGACTGCCATTACCACTACGCCATGGCCTCCCCCAAAATGAATCTGTGTTGCCTATTGAGGCATGTCTGCTGTTCACTGTACTGCTCAGTTACAAACACCTAAACACAGACCAGGACCAGCTGCCATCTGGGCCCTGACTACTGTAGGTATCTTTAAAAAATAAAAATAAAAATTATGTTTGAAATAAATATTTTTATCTGTACATATAACTAATTCACGCAAAAATGTTTAAAGGGGACCACACATTCAAAATTCACTTTTTAATGTTTTTTTACTCAACTTTGGGTATTTACTTCATAAAAAAACAGTCCAAAGGCCAAAAAAATGCACCCAGTGGTTTATTTACTCTAAGTAGATTTATTTTACTGTGATAAAAACGGCTCGTTTTTGAAATAAACTGGAAGTCAATCGCGCTTGTGACGTCACAGGCGCGAGGACAACCCACCCCAACCTGAGTCCAGCCCCTCACCTAGCAACCCCTGGTTAGGCTCAACCCACTTCTGTATTAAACACATGACTGTTGTTTTTCATGATTTCATCTCATCTTTTGTTTATATGTTATTAATTTCATGTGTACAGCACTTTGTTGCAGCTGTGGTTTTTTAAATGGCTTTATAAATAAAGTATAATTGTTATTTTTATGTTTTAGTTCAATTTTTAGTGTATTTGCGATCGCTCCAAACGCGCAGCCGGCAAAAATTAAACGAGCAGACCCCCGACGTAGGGACCGGCGTCAACGAGCCCCTCTTCTGGCGCGATGGAGCGGAGCTTCAACTGTGCAGCCTCGCAGCAGCCTGGCAGAAGCCTCGCAACAGCGAGGACCTTCTCTTTACCGATTAATTTACGGGAGACACTTGGTGAACTTTGTGTGTCTTGACTGGAACAGCGATAACTCTCAAAGTCTCCGCGTGCAACGAGCGGAGCTGGCGAAAACCGGAAGAGGAACAAGCTAACATTAGCATCGGATTCGGGTGGTCTCATGCTAAAAGGAGCAGCTAATTGCGGCGCGCTCAGACGGGTTTCGGTAAGTTATCTTAAGCTAACACTAACAGTAAGTCAAATGAGTAATAAAAAACGAGCTAATTTTAAAACAACAACACATTACAGATACTGGCTGTGCAGAGGGCGTAAACAGATCGTTGAAGGGCGTGGACTTCAGAACTTCTATCAGAAACCGGTCGTTCAAAACGAAAGTTAAAACTGGCAGAATTAAAAAGGGTATAATTAATTATCTAAGAATTATTTTGTGTATTAAAATGAATTAATATTGTCAAGATAGCACACAGACATAACATAAAATTTTTAAATACTTACATGTGGTCCCCTTTAAATATCATTGATTTGCCTATAATACCGATTTTGACATTAACATTAAAAACATCAACATTATACTATAATGGTAAATTTAAAAAATGGTAAATGGTAAATGAAGCTTACTTATATAGCGATTTCCAGCACCCTATGAGGGGCCCCAAAGTGCTTCACAGTACCAGCCATCCACCCATGCATACACACATTCATACACCGGTAGCGGCAGACTGCCATGCAAGGCGCCATCCAGTCCTACCGGGAGCAACTCGGAGTTAAGTGTCTTGCCCAGGGACACAACGAGGTATGCAGTGACCGGGTATCGAACCCCAGACCTTCCGGTCCTGAGCCGGCTGCCCTGCCTCTACACCATCTCAGCCCCTATGATGAATATAATGAAAGAGCTTATAGCTTGATCTTCTTTCTTCTTCTTCTTCTTCTTCTTCTTTCGGCTGTTCCCTTTTCAGGGGTCGCCACAGCGAGTCATCCTCCTCCACCTCACTCTGTCCTCTGCATCCTCTGTCCTCACTCCAACTACCTTCATGTCCTCTCTAACTGCATCCATATATCTCCTCTTTGGTCTCCCTCTTTGTCTTTTTCCTGGCAGCTGCATTTCTAACATCCTTCTACCAATATACCCACTGTCCCTCCTCTGGACATGTCCAAACCATCTCAGTCTGGCCTCCCTAACTTTATCTCCCAGTTGTTCAACATGTGCTGTACCTCTGATGATCTCATTCCTGATCTTATCCATCCTTGTCACTCCTAAGGAGAACCTCAGCATCTTCATTTCTGCCACTTCCAGTTCTTTCTCCTGTCTTTTTGTCAATGCCACTGTCTCCAGACCATACAACATAGCTGGTCTCACCACTGTCTTGTAAACTTTTCCTTTGACCTTTGCTGACACCTTTTTGTCACAAATCACTCCTGAAACTTTTCTCCATCCACTCCATCCTGCCTGGACTCTCTTTTTCACTTCTTTACCACATTCCCCATTTTCCTGGATAGTGGACCCCAAGTACTTGAAGTCCTGCACCTTTGTGACCTCTGCTCCTTGTAGCCTCACTGTTCCACCAGCCTCCCTCTCATTCACACACATGTACTCTGTCTTACTACAGCTGACTTTCATTCCTCTTCTTTCAAGTGCATACCTCCACCTCTCCAAGTTCTCTTCCACCTGTTCCCTGTTCTCACCACAGATCACAATGTCATCTGCAAACATCATAGTCCATGGGGATTCCTGCCTGACCTCATCTGTTAGTCGGTCCATCACCAGAGCAAACAAGAAGGGGCTCAGAGCCGATCCTTGATGCACTCCCATCTCCACCTTGAAGCCATCTTTCACTCCTATAGCACATCATTTCAACACTTGCTCTTCTCAAGGGTGGGAGGTCTCCAAACTGTCTGAGAGCCTCTCTTCTACAAAATCTTCCGAATCATAACTATGGACTTCAATTTGGTCAGTTGGTCCCTCAACACAACTGGTAAAAAAATTTCAAAAAGAAGACAGGCTTTAGGCAAGCCGATCTGCCCTGTTGGCATGCACACAGCTGGATATCTCATCGACTTGGAAGACTTGATGATGTGTCTATCTCTGGTGTCATCTGTGGATCTTAAGGACGCATGTTTAATTGGATTTATGACAACTGGTTCCTGCTTTTTGGATTTGGCTGGTTCCTGTCATGCTCTGCGCCTGTCAGGCTCTGCGCCTGTCATGTTTTTTTCTGTTTTCACTCACTCCTCAGTTCCAGTCTGCATCCCTAATCACTTTCACCTGTTGTCATCAGCCACCTGCCAAGTTGCTCTCATTTACTCACTCTCCCTCATAGTATAAAAGCCCTCTCATTTCATTTGTTCCTCGCCGGGTCATAATCATACCTCCCTGAAGTCTGGTGGAGCCACTACTCGTTTTCCCCTTGTTTTTTTAAGTTACTGCACCGTAAGTTTATTGTTTTGATTATTAAAGTGTTTATTATTTTACACTTTGTCTCCGAGTCCTGCTATGCCTGCATTCTGGATCTGCGTCCTCCACTGGAACCCAATCGTGACAGTTCCTGGTCTATCAACACAAAAGGAAGACGTCGGCAGCAAATCTGGACCTGGTCAGGCTGCCTGCCTTACATGATGGCTTGGTTCATGTCTCAAAAACCCAGACTTTTGGCTGAATGGATTAGATCTCAGGGATTTTTTCAGGCACGTTCCATTGGTGTGGTCATTTTAATTTGGACATTTTGGAAGCGAGTGGACCGGCACAGACTGAAGGTAGATGTCATTAAATTTCTGCCTGTTCCCAAAACAATCATGTTTATCTGACATTCGGCTCCCCGACTGACCTCAATAGGCCGTCTTATCTCAACGCGCCTGAGAAGTTTTGTAAACCTGATGCTTTCATCCCCCTCCCAAACCTGCTACTGAGGAATTCCACAGACTTTTGGGAGGAGCACAGCTAAGTAAACATTCTGTCATCATTTCAGAACTCTCGCCTCTGGCTGTACTCGATAGCTCCCCCTACCATGAGTGTGTACAGATCTATGAGCTGGCTGTTCAACCGCCTTTGAGTCCCCCCGCCCTCTGCGTAATGCCAGTGTCATTATGTGCTTATGTGCAAGACATTTTTTCATTACCACATTTTTGACCTTCAAACAGAGGTCAAAAATGTGTTAGGATTTTTTTGTCTCCAAACCCTGTGTCGTTTTTCACCACTTTTATTGTCTGTCCAACAGATCTCACTTGTAAATGAGTCTTCGAGGCTCAGTGTGACTTATCTGTTTAAATAAAGGTTGAATGAATGAATGGATGAATGAATGAATGAATGAATGAATCTCACCACTGTCCTGCTGTCCTTTTACATGTCCTGTACCAGTCTAACATACTTATCTGCCACTCCAGATTTCCTCATGCAATACCACACCTCCTCCCTCAGCACCCTGTCATATGCTTTTTCTAAATCCACAAACACACAATGGAGTTCTTTCTGACCCTCTCTGTACTTCTCCATCAGCATTCTCAAAGCAAATATGGCATCTGTGGTGCTCTTTCTTGGCATGAAACCATACTGTTGCTCACAGATAGTCACCTCTTGTCTAAGTCTTGCTTCCACAGCTCTCTCCCAGGTCTTCATTGTGTGGCTCATCAACTTAATTCCTCTGTAGTTGCTACAACTCTGTACATCACCCTTGTTCTTAAAAATGGGAACAAGTACACTCCTTCTCCATTCCTAAAGCATTTTCTCACCCTCAAATGTGCCATTGAATATTTGAGTCAAAAACCTCACTGCCATCTCTCCAAGACAGTTCCAAACCTTCACTGGTATGTCATCAGGTCCTATTGCCTTCCCCTTCTTCATTCTTTTAAGAGCTTTCCGGACTTCACCCTCACTAATCTTTCCCACTTCCTGGTCCACAGTTTCTATGACCTCTACTCTTCTTTCTCTTTCATTCTCTTCATTCATTAGCTCCTCAAAGTAATCCTTCCATCTTCCCATCACACTCTCCTCACTTGTTAGAACATTACCATTCCCATCTTTAATAAGCCTAACCTGCTGCACATCCTTTCCAGCCTGATCCCTCTGTCTTGCCAATCGGTACAAGTCCTTCTCGCCCTCTTTAGTGTCCAGTCTCCCATACAACTCATTGTACGCCCTCTGCTTTGCCTTAGCTACTTCCCTCTTTGCTCTATGTCCCATCTCCTTATATTCCTGTCTCCTCTCTTCAGTCCTCTCACTGTCATATTTCTTCTTGGCTAATCTCTTTCTTTGAATGGCGTCCTGCACTTCACTATTCCACCACCCTTATCAGTCATGTCACTCGGTGCAACATAATGCTATGGGAAATTGTGCTCCGCGCAGTTACCTGAAGGAATACAATCACGCCTTTACGGCAGGGGTGTCAGCGTCGCGCCAGAGGCCCCACCCTCTGGGTACTTCAGCCGCTGACGCCCATTCATCGATCTCTTATTGCCCTTCACCTCGCTTAAACCTGAACTCTCTCTCTTCGTGGGACTTCTCTGTTGCTTCATTGCTCGACCAGAGGTGAGCTTGCTCCCTACACAGAGCGTACAGAGAATTATTCCTGTGTACTGCTAGGCTAGCAAAAGCTAGTCTGGCACATTTTTCCTTAACCCCGAAGTTTTTTCTTCTCCTCTTTCCGCAGACTGCTTCGTTCAATGGCGCTAACTGCATCACACCTCTGCTAATTCGTAGCAGGCTAGCTAGCGAAAGCGACGCGACGGAGGAGACGTCTCAAATAAAAAGAAAAAAGATATTGGAAAGACTTGCTCGTCTTTTCTCTGACATGCCTCCGGAGAAAGGAAAGCGAAAGACAAGACTTCCGAAAAAGACCAGCAGGACGGCAAGCCCAACCTCGCGTGCCTGCCCTAGCAGATGCGGTTTTTCCCTCTCAGTGACGGACACCCACGAGGCCTGCCCCGTCTGCTTGGGGATGCTGCACGCGAAAATGGCACTGGATGCGCCCGAGTCTTGCCCACACTGCAGCCAGATGCTGGAGGCGGTGAGGAGGCACCGGACAGACTTTGTCGCCAAGGCCATGGGGGCTGCTACGGCGCCAGCAGACCCGGACACTACTGAGCCTTTGACTCCCACGCCAGAGCTCGAGAGCATGGCTTTGGATGACAGCACCTGAGTCGAATGGGACGACAGCCTAGATGGGCTAGCTCCCATGGTGGACTTAACAGTCGAATTTGACACTTGAGGCATGATGAATGAGGACGAGATCTCGATTTCAGCCTCAGGTGAATTTTCTGCGGATGACGCCAACGTCAAATACGAGGAACAGGGAGAAGACCTCTCCCCCACCCCGGTGCCTGTGCTCCCAGAGGCTGACTTTTCCATCCCTGCTCTGTTCGACTTGTGTCACAGAGCAAGGGACACACTGCAGATCTCATGGCCGGAGCCTCCACTTCGTCAACAGGTCACGAGGCTGGCAGGAAATTATTTTTATTCAAAGCAGCAGGCCGCCACAAGGCAAAGGATGCCCGTCTTTCCGGACTTCCTCACAGAGCTGACCCGTACCTGGTCTCAGCCCAGAGCTCCCATGCTGCTGCCGCTCTCGCAGTTTCTCGATGTGGACGGGATGGATGAAGTGGGAATACCCAATGTGCCTCAAATTGAGGACACGTTGGCGTCTCATCTGGTTCCCAAGTCATCCGGGACAAAACCAACTCTACCTAGCAAAGCCTGACGAGCTTCTCTGCTCGAGAAATGCTACAGAGCTCAAGGCCTTGTGACGCGCGCAATGAACGCGTCCACCATAATGCAAGGGTACCTGGCTGAAAAACTACAGGAGCTCCAGGTAACAACAAACAAGCAAGCTGCCGCCGAGCTGCTGGATGAAGCCCGCAGGGCAACAGACTTTGTGCGCCACATGATGGGGACAACTGCTGTTAAACAAGGCAGAGGCATGGCTGAGGTGGTTATCGCAATATGCCATCTGTGGATGGCAGTAACTGACCTCCCGGAGGGACAGAAAATTCATTTTCTCCACCATTCGATAGAACCGACGAGACTTTTTGGAAAAGCGCTGGATCGAATTCAGACCAGGCTGGACCAAAGGCTCAAATAGGCTGAAACTCTCTGTGTGAGCATCCCCAGGAGAGCCTTCGCCCTTCCTAGGGAGTCAGCTGGGAGCAGAGCACCGCAGCCTCGACACCACTTAGCCACACGTGCCCCACCGCAAAAGCGGCCGGCATACGAGGCCGAGCACCGGCAGAGACCACTGCCGGGCCCACCTTAGACCGAACACGCCTGGAGTAAAAACAGATTTGTTCCCCGCCAGGTGGTCCGACACAGAGCCTCCTCAGCGAATCGGGACACCAGGCAGAAGCGTGCCTGATGAACCAGGCACGCTTCTTGACTTTACACAATCACCCGCCCACGTGGTACAAGAAATTATCTTTTCACGTCCACAGTACAAAAAGCTGGTGACTTTGTTTTAGACATAAATCATGTTCTTTCTGCTGTGAGTGACATAAAGTCAAATATGTCGTTACACATAAGCACGAATAAAGCTAAAAAAACAGCCTCTCTCTGTTTTCTCGACTCAAAAAACAAAACAATAACAAACAGTAACATCAGCAGAAAGGTCCCCTCTCTTCTTCCAGACGATATAAAGGGCGAGGGCCATCTCCCCCCCCCCCCACACCGTCTCACGGGGTGTTAGCCGAATCGATAAACCCCAGCAGGGTGCCTTGGTTCTGTCTGCAACAGACAGGCCCAGAGGTGTTTGCAAGCAGGTCCATCAGTCTTCACAGAAGAAGGTGAGGCGGGTCACGTGTTCCATCCCCCGTCCTATTGTGGACCACGGGGCCGGAAATACACAAATCAAACAAACCCGTGACACGTCCGCACTCCAGGGGTGTGCACCGGTAGAATCTGATAACCCACCTTCCTGGTGTCAATTTTACGTGAGTGAGGTTAGCCGCAGGACCTTGCAACAAGTCCTCACTCCAGCCTACTCCAGTAACGGGTCCTTTTAACTTTTATCCTTGCACACGAGTATTACCCGATATGTCTCCAGATCAGTTAGGATTAAGGCTGAGACGAGGTAATTCAACCAGACTGTTACTGTCTCCGAATCTGCATGTCATATCCTCGTTTCACTCCGCCGAAAGCCTGACTTAGCAGAATGGAGTCAGATCGTATCACACGGAGAAACATGCATTAACGACAGCTTACCTCTTGTAGATAGTAATTGTTATCCGCCTGGTTAGCTTTGGAACCCAGGAAAATAAGGTTCCAGGATATTGTTTTACTCTTGCGGCTAAAAAAACCATTCAAAACCTCCAATAATTTTGTTGTTATCTTGAACCAAGTTTACCATCATTTAATATCACATGACTCAATGAAAAAAATCAAATTTGTACGTTTTATGTTTCTTTAATTAATAGTTGCAGGGGGTAACAGCATAAGCACTTCTTACTACAGAAAAGATTTCATCAAGTTACATGACTTGCATTCAAAGAGTTAAAAGATTCAACAGCTCACCAAAGATGTCCACCACACGCTGGCTTTTGAGATATTTTCAGTCTTTAATTAAATTTGAGTTGTAATCCATTCAATAATTTGTATAATTTTCAAAAAGTTGGTTTGTTCCACAATTATCTGATTCTAATCAAAACTGTTTAATTCCATCCAGGTAATTTTGTTGTGTTCCAACTTGTGTTTTTATTTCCACCAGAAAGACTTGTTTCATAATCCCATCAGGAAATCTTGTTGTTTTTCTACAGAAAAACCTCCAGGTGATGCTGTTACACTCCAGTCAGAAGTCTGCACTCCAGCAAATTGGACAAATCTTTGTTTAATCCCACCGAGAAGGGCTTGTGTTTTTAATCCTTCAGGAAAACTTGTTTTGTAATCATCCACTTTAGGAAAAACTTGTTTTGTAATCCCACCAGGGAAATCTTGTTGTTTTTCTACAGAAAAACCTCCAGGTGATGCTGTTATGTTAAAAATCCCAGCTTTAATCCATCAAAACTGTTTCATTCCATAAAAAATCTGGTAATCCTTTTAGGCAAATCAATTA
>JBBPBX010000973.1:27038-112869 GCA_038048925.1 Garcialebias charrua | reverse complement strand
TGAATGATTTAATATATATATATATATATAATATATATATATATATATATATATACATTTTTTAAGGTTCATTTATAAACTTCATCAACTCGTTTAAAAGTTCTTTTCTTTTAATTGAGGATTTTTGGGATTGAAATTGCCCCAAGGCCACACCCTGCCACAGATCTTTGGAGGACACCCCGCGTGGAGATGGTCTTCAACTGGTCTCCATGGGTCAGTCCTCAGTGCTGGTTGATCACCTTCGGTCTCACGCAGGTGCAACCCACTGAGATGAGTTTGGACTCAGTGGTAGCTGTGCCTGGCCCCAGATGCGGCTGTTGGTTGCAGCACTTCCTCTCTACCACGGTCGGCATTTCTCTGCATCTACGGCAGATGCACCATGAAGGTTGTCCAGGTAAAGGAGGGATGGTTGCTGGTGAAGCAGGTCTGAAATGGCTGAGGACATCAAAAAAATATAAACGTAAAAAACAAACTAACATTGATACTGAGGAAACACATTACATTATTTTATTAAAGCAACAATAATCAAGTTTGATCATGAAATAAAGAAACATGTACTTGGGAACCAGTACAATAAATTCTCTCAATAAAAGTTAATGAGACTAACTCGAAAGTATAGACAAAATCATATTTTTAACACGCACTAAAATACGTACGTTCAGTGCAAGTGTATGTTATACATGAACACAGAATTTTAATTAAGTCATCTTTTTAAAAATTCTTAAATTTATAAAGTTGTACTTTTTCTGTGACGTGGTTAGAAAAATAAAAAAATAAGCTTCAAAGTTATTTATTGTCAATATTGTGCATCTGTATTATTCTAATTTTATGTCCACTAAAATTGCAGCACAGAAAAGCCATAACAATAAAGAAATACATTATATAAAAACTGGAGCGTGAGATCGATAGGCGGATAGGTGCAGCATCCGCAGTGAAGCGGGCGCTGTACCGGTCTGTCGTGGTGAAGAGAGAGCTGAGTCAAAAGACAAAGCTCTCAATTTACCGATCGATCTACGTTCCCACCCTCATCTATGGTCATGAGCTTTGGGTTGTGACCGAAAGAACGAGATCTCGGATACAAGTGTCTGAAATGAGTTTTCTCCGCAGGGTGTCTGGACTCTCCCTTAGAGATAGGGTGAGAAGCTCAGTCATCCACGAGGGACTCAGAGTAGAGCCGCTGCTTCTCCAGTTGAGGTGGCTCGGGCATCTGGTTAGGATGCCTCCTGGACGCCTTCCTGGTGAGGTGTTCCGGACACTTCCCACCGGGAAGAGGCCCAGAGGACACGCTGGAGGGACTATGTTTCTCGGCTGGCCTGGGAACGCCTTGGGATTCCCCCAGAGGAGCTGCTCCAAGTGGCTGGGGAGAGGGAAGTCTGGGCCTCCCTACTTAGGCTGCTACCCCCGCGACCCGACCCCGGATAAGCGGACGAAAATGGATGGATGGATGGATTATATAAAAACAACTATTAAACTTTGGTTTTTGTTTCTGCCTACCGTAATATCTGGTGGAAATACATTTCATAAACAATATTAGACATACAACCTTACCATCTACATTTTAAAATTGTGTAATAATATTATGATCACAGTTATATTAGTTGCAGTGCAAACCATAAAATAATCTTGACATAAATACAGTTTCCCCTTACTTACCTTGTTTCCAAAACCTGAATGGGAGTCTCCCCAAATTCACTACTTCTCAGACCTTCCCCAAAGTCATCATCTCTGCATAAAAACATATAATGTAGTTCAAACAATAATCAGATATTCTTTTCAACACATTTATCACACAATGACAAATTTATCTAACATATCAAAGCATGTAGGATGATTAGATGGTCTAGTGGCAGGGCTTTTGACTTGGGACCCGAAGGACGCGGGTTCGCGCCCCGGCCACTACCCACCTTGGGGTGTCTATGATCCAAGATGGCGGCGCGTGCAAACGTTGCGGCTTCTCTCTCTCCCAGCAACACGGTGCTTTCGTCTGTTTTGTCCTGCACGCCGCAATTTGCCGGCACGTCTTTGTCTTGTCTACGTGTTCAAGAACGCAAGTATAGCCGTGAATTCCTGCTTGATGTCGGAAAAACCGCTCATTTGGGAATAAACAGCGAACTCCAGGAGAAGCTACATGAGCTCGAGGAGGAGTTACGTGAGCTTCGTGACTGCGAGCTGCTCTGGAAGCCAGCCCCGAGCTTCCCTTCATCGCGCCCGCCGTGGAAGTACCACAAGCGGCGTGACGCTTCACCGCGCCCGCCATGGAAACGCCACAAGCGGCGTGACAGGAAACAGAAGCGGGGTAAACGCGGAGGTATCAGAGCTAGGCTAGCAGCTAGCCCACACAGGCCGGCTATTCCATCCATGGTTCTGGCTAACGTGCGCTCCTTGGACAACAAATTGGATTATATACGCCTGCTACGAACGACACAAAAGACTGTGAGAGACTGTTGTGTGTTTGTATTCACGGAAACGTGGCTTAACAACAACGTTCTGGACCATGCTATTCAGTTGGAGCAGCTAACATGCTACAGAGCGGACCGAGCTTTCATCAAGGGAGGTAAGACTCGCGGAGGCGGGCTCTGTGTTTACATCAACAACGCATGGTGTCGTGATGCTGCTGTGGTCTACAAACACTGCTCACATTTAGTGGAGTTCATGACTATTAAATGCAGACCGTTCTTTTTACCGAGGGAGTTTACAGCTGTTTTGATTGTTGCTGTATATATCCCTCCAAGCTCCAACAGCAAAGATAGAGGTGAGGCACTAAATGAACTATATGTGCACATCAGTGAGCAACAAACAGCCCACCCTGATGCTTTTCTCATCACGGCTGGTGATTTCAACCATGCAGATTTAAAGAGTGTATTACCAAAAACATACAGAAACATAAACTTTGCAACAAGAGGAAACCACACCCTGGACCAGGTTTACACCACCATGAAAAATTCCTACAGAGCCGTCCCCCTCCCCCACATTGGTGCTTCGGACCATATCTGTGTCATGCTAAAGCCAGCATACAGGCCACTGGTGAAAGTCACAAAACCAGTCCGCAAGCAGATACGAGTGTGGCCAGAGGGGTCTTCAGAGGCACTCCAGGACTGTTTTGACACCACAGATTGGAGTATGTTCAAAGAAGCTGCTACCACAAACAACACCACATGTCTCCAGGAGTACTCAGACACTGTATGTTCATACATCACCAAGTGCATTGATGATGTAACCAACCTTAAAACCATCACTGTTCGGGCTAACCAGAAGCCATGGCTGACAGCTGAGGTTCACAGACTCATGAAAGCCAGGAATGCTGCCTTCAAAGCGGGAGATCAGGTGGGCCTGAGGGCAGCCAGAAACAACCTGGACCGGGGCATCAGAAAGGCAAAGAGGCAGTATTCTGGGAAAATAGCTCACCGTTTCAAGGACAGCAGGGATACACGCAGTCTGTGGCAGGGAATACAGACCATCACAAACTACAAACCACCCCCCCAGACCTGTGACAGCTCAGCCTCTGCGCTGAATGAACTGAATGAGTTCTTTGCTCGGTTCGAGGCAAGTAACAGCACACCAGCACATAAACTCCCCCCCTCTCCTGATGGCCAGGTGCTGACGCTGTCCTCAGACAGCGTAAGGCGATCATTCATCAAGATTAACGCCCGGAAGGCCTCTGGTCCTGACAACATACCTGGTCGTGTGCTGAAGGACTGTGCAGGGGAACTCGCAGCGGTCTTCACGGACATCTTTAACATCTCACTGAGCCAGGCCATCGTCCCCACCTGTTTCAAAGCCACCACCATCATCCCTGTCCCAAAGAAGGCAACGCCCGCATGCCTCAATGACTATCGCCCAGTAGCACTCACCCCCATCCTGATGAAGTGCTTTGAACGGCTAGTCATGAAAAGCATCACATCTGTCCTCCCTGACTCCCTGGATCCCTTCCAATTTGCATACCGACCTAATCGCTCAACCGACGATGCCATCTCCTCTGCCCTTCACACAGCTCTCACACATCTGGACACGAAGGACTCCTATGTTAGAATGTTGTTCATCGACTTCAGCTCGGCATTCAACACCATCATCCCCCAACAGCTCATCCTTAAACTGGACAGTCTGGGGCTGAACACCTCAATGTGTAACTGGCTGCTAGACTTCCTGACCGGGAGACCACAGACAGTACGAGTCGGGAGTAACACATCTAGCACCATCACATTGAACACAGGGGCCCCACAAGGATGTGTGCTGAGCCCCCTTCTATTCACCCTGCTAACACACGACTGCACACCATCATACAGCTCCAACCACTTCATCAAGTTTGCGGACGACACAACAGTGGTGGGTCTCATCAGCAACAACGATGAGACGGACTACAGGAACGAGGTGAGCCGCCTGGCCTTGTGGTGCGGACACAACAATCTCACTCTCAACGTGGAGAAGACAAAGGAGATTGTTGTGGACTTCAGGAAGAAGGATGCCCAACATGCCCCTCTGACCATCAACAGCACCGCAGTGGAGAGAGTAGACAGCACCAAGTTCCTGGGAGTGCACGTCTCAAAGGACCTGTCCTGGAGCAGGAACACTGCAGCACTGGCAAAGAAGGCTCACCAGCGTCTCTACTTTCTCCGCAAGCTGAAAAGGGCTGGAGCTTCAACCCCCATCATGAGCACCTTCTACAGAGGTGCCATAGAAAGTGTCCTGACCAGCTGCATCACTGTGTGGTTTGGTGCATGTACTGCATCCTGCCGCAAGAGCCTCCAGCGCATTGTGAGAGCAGCTGAGAAGATAGTCGGCACCTCCTTCCCCTCACTGCAGGACTTACACAGCAAACGCCTCACTCGGAAAGCCCACTGCATGGCAGGTGATCCCACACACCCACTACACAGCTGCTTTAGACTGCTGCCATCAGGGAGGAGACTGAGGAGTCTCCAGGCTCGAACCAGCAGACTGAGAGACAGCTCTGTTCATCAGGCAGTCAGGATGCTAAACACTCTGCCTGCTCTGCCCCCCTCCCATTTGAACTGCCTTAACACTAAAACTTTCTCACACATTACCACACAACACAAAGATTTTAACACTGGACTCTGTGTCATCAAACGGGTTATTCACTAAACTCTCGGTCATGTGCTCATACAGTTTGCACTACTTCTCATACTTGCACTAATGTTTGTATTACATCACTGCCTATAATCATAATACTGTTTACATTCTCTGTTTACATTTATTAATACTGTTTACTTTTATTACTACTGCTTACATGTAATTACTACTGTTTACATTTACACTACTCTAATATCTACACCACTGCTGATACATATACAGTGTGCTCTGAACGGTCTTATTTAGGGATGCCCAATGTGCCTTACTGCATATGCCACTTTTTGCCTCTATAACAACATCAACTACTACCTCATACATATACTGTGTACATTAACTCATACGCTGCTTTGCCACTTTGCAAATGTCAATGCTAGAAACCTTTAGTTTATTTTAGTTATACTTTTTATACTCTTTTTTTATACTAGTATGCAAAAACTCAGGACAGTATTATGTTCATTAAATGTTTAATGTTTTAGTTTTAGAGTTGGTGTAAATTTTCATACTCTTATACCACTATGCAAAAAACTCAGGACAGTGTTAGTTTTACTATTTTATGCTTATGTCTATTATTATATGTTTCAGTGTTTCAATGTTTAGATGTTTACTGTTGCACCGAGGGACTGAGAGAAACGCAATTTCGGTCCTGTGTATGTCCTGTACAGTACATATTGCAGATCTGACAATAAAGTTGACTTTGACTTTGACTTTGACTATGAGTGCACACCTATTTCTCCAGCTCCCCGGGCGCTTTCGGGCTGCTCACTGCACCACCTGGTAGGTGGTTGGGTTAAATGCAGAGACGAATTTCGTCTGTGTATGGGAAACATACGCAGATGACAGGAAAATACATTATTATTATTATTATTATTAAAAAATTGCATCGAACAGCCATCTTCCATCCTGTTCTGCTGCTAGAAGTAAAATTTGAACTTTTTACGCTCTCCTTTCATCCTGCTTCACTGCAGGCTCATGTCCGCAGCAGACAAACGCGTCCCCCCCCACCGCAAGTTTTACAGATTTTATGCAAAAAATTAATGATTTTTGAGGCCCTTTATACAGGTAAACGTCCAAAGAGGTTGACATGTATGCATCAACAACATATATTGTGTAGTACAACTAACAGACTTTTCGATTATGAACACCAAATGATCTGCAGACAATATGCTAATTGCTAGTTGTTGTGATCATGCCTCTCTTACACAGACAGCGCAGTTACAGTACTTTCATCATATCTGCTTGCTGATCCACAATACAATAAGTTAGGATAACTAAATGTACGTATCGAAACAATACTGAGGTTGAATGAGTTAGCTGCTACCATTAGCATCACGTCAGCTGTAGGCCGGAAAACGGTTTTAGCCTGTTGTAGATAATATCATGGCATTTGCGCTATCACATGATTCAAGCAAAGACACTTACTTGTCAAGCAAGAATGTTGCTAACTCTGCATCGCTTTGCAATCCTTTGAGCACCCGAAGCTCTCGCCACCTCCGCCATTTTGAAACAGCTACTGTTTCTGTTGGGGACATGCGTGGCTGCGCGCTGCCGCTGGGAGAGGCGGGGGAAAGGCGGGGGAAGCTCGTTCATTAAAATAACTCTGTTTTTATTGGCTGGTTAAACTCGGGCCGCTCTGGTTTTTATAAATGCTATTTTAACCACCGGGAGACGCCAGAGGAGTATAGTATTTCTCAAAGATTAGCTGTTTAACATCACTCTGTCAAAAAATAGTGACAGAGAGAAGAAATATGATTATAAAAAAAGCTACATACTGAACCTTTAAAGTGAGACTAAACGGGCTCTGGGTCTTTAACTCCTCCCCAAGTTCAAATTCAAAAACTTCACCAAAATGGGCGTTCCGATAGACTGTGGAGGCACCGCCTAAAGGAGGAGAGGAGGTGGGGTTAGGTGGGTGTCGCCAGGACCGTGACATGCAGCTAGCGTTAGCATATGCAACATGGACAGTGAACACAGCGACACAGGTCTTTTCTCCACCTCCCTCACCAGAAACTGAGGGAGACTTGGAGCAGAGAGCCACAGGTCCTGAGCCTTATCAGTTCGAGCTGCTGGCTACAGGCACTGACGCTCTTATGCAAGAATCTGGTGGTGTGGACCGAACGGGTCCAGCATCTGAGTGGTAAATTTATATTAGCAACATAGGCTAATGTTCAAAGCAGTAACAAATTATCTTTTTTTAAATAATTTTCAACTATCTCAATCCAAATTGTAAAGCAATAAATAAAAAAAACTTTCAAAAGGTGCACCTGTGGTCACTGCAGCTTCCACTCACCTGTAGAAAACATGTGTTGTAGGAGACGCCAAGAGTATAATTATGAATTATTTAGTACTTCCTAAAGCCCTAATACATATACTATATATTAAAAAACACACCAATAAACCTGGTCTTGAATACACTGTGCATTTTATTGTCTTAAAAGCATTTCTCCTGTGATGTGAATTACTATGGGTATGCATTACTCTACCAGTAAAAGCACTCAAACTTGTATCAAATTATAAAAAATGAGTAAAAATACAAACGATATACATGCTGCACTCCACGTTCAGTTAAAATTAATTTTTATATAGTAAATGTGTTAAAATGGACTGCTCATAGTCAACATAATCAATTATGAAGCTGAAGCTCATTGTTCTGTCAACACTAGACCTCTGTATTGATAAATACATTTCCAAATCATACATCAAAGTCAAAATTCAAAGTCAACTTTATTGTCCAAACTGCAATATGTACAGAACATACACAGGATTGAAATTGCATTTCTCTCAGATGCATGCATAATTTAAACAAACATTTAATAAACATGTTTACATCAGCAATTTTTACAAAGTAATGTTTAAATTTAATATAAATTATAATTGTTTCAGGTGTGCCAATATTAAATATTGTAAAACAAAAGAAACAAAGTGCAATAATCAATTAGAGTAATCCAAATTGTACATTATTAAAAAAGTTATAGGAAGCATAAACTTTTTAAACGTTAAAATTTAAAAGTTTCCTGTACTTGAATTTATGACTTATAAAAAAATCCCTTTCTGACATAGGTTATGGCCAGATGTGAACAGGTGGGTGTGTACACCTGTGTTACAGACCACCCAGGTGCCCAGTCCGCACAGGGTTAGAAGAAAACATAAATAATAATTTAACACAAGTACATAGTAATTTACATAAAGGGTATCCTATTCTAAAAGAAGTTCACAGAACCAGATGCGAAGTGCCAAATGTGTGACATGTATTTCAAATTCAGTGGTCAAAACCAACCTTTTTAACAATTCTTTGTTATGTCTTATTTTTAACACATTATAGTAGTACACCTTGAATTTAAAAATAAATACATTTCAGTAGTTATTTTGTATGTAAATGGGCAGCCGTGGTGTAGTGGTAATGGCAGTCGACCCCTGATCGGAATGTTGGAGGTTCGAATCCTGCATCCGCCCACCATGTGTCGTTGTGTCCCTGGGCAAGACACTTAACCCTGAGTTGCTCCCGGTAGGTCTGGATGGCGCCTTGCAAGGCAGGCTACCACTACCGGTGTATGAATGAATGGGTGGATGGCTGGTATTGTAAAGCGCTTTGGGGCTCCTCACAGGGGGCTGGAAAGCGCTATATACAGTAAATAAGCTCCATTTACCATTTTACCATTTTAGTACACCTTGAATTTAAAAATACATTTCAGTAGTTATTTTGTATGTAATTGAGTACAGTACTGATATGTTTAATTTAGTGTTATGCAGAAAATGGTAAGCTATGTAGTTATTCTAAAAATTATGATGAGTTTCTCTCATGTTTCATAGAAAAATCGTGACCTGTGTCTGCTCACTGCCTCCTTCTTGTCTGGTTTCAGAAAATCCATACATAATGTTGGAGGTACTTTAAACTGATCCGCGGACTTCTGGTACTGCAGAGGGTCTTCCACAACATCATCGAACAGCAGCCCCATCAACTTGTCAATGTAGCCTTCATAAAAAAAAAAAACAATTACACAATCTGTACAATTAAAAATTTTAAGTTCAGCTCTAAAATGACATACCTGTTGTTGGTTTTGTCTTAATTGGTCTCACGGTGTAGTCTCCATGCTTATATTTAGGATAAGCAATGCAGTATCTCAGCTTACCGGTTTTTGTGAAAGCCTGTGACCGGTTTGCGTTTTCATTGTAGTGTAGTCCAGCTAGCTCAAATCTATAGACAGAAAAAGTAAAAAAATTACTTTTGCATAGACATTTTCACAAGGTTATCATACTCCAATGTTTTATTACATTTACCTGCACAGCATTCCATACCTGGTGAATCAGATCTCATGTCACCACCAAGTGTCAAAGACCCACGAGCCATGGCCTCGTTGATGCACTTATCCTGCTTCAGCTTCCACTGCCAAGACTGTGGGGATGAGGAGGTTTCTTTGATGTTTGTGGAAGCACGTCTCATAGATTCCCTGGATGTTGAACGCATCATGGACCTAAAAAAACAACAAATTTTGTATCACCTTACAAACAAACATAATTGAGAAACATTACGGTTTTCTCACCTTATTGATATGTCGAAAGGATGACCCTGTGAAAAGTACAGCAGCACAGAGCTGAAGGTTGCCTGCTGGGATGTTTTTAACCAATGGCTGACTGGACCACTCATTGGTGTGTTCACATCTACTGCACTGTTGTTTCACTTTTACAAGTGTTCCAATTGTAGTTTTTTCAACTACACAGCTGTGTGTACAGACAGGACACCTCCAGAAAAGCTCAAGCAGCTGTTCTTCGAAAACAATGTATTTTTTTTGCTTTGTGGGCCTGGAGGGGGCCTTCATTGATGGAACTATGTAGCAATAAAGACAAAAAAAAATTTTTTTTATAAAAAATACAGCTAAACTATTCATAAATTATGTAACTAATTGTTTAACTTACATTGAACGGTGTACAGTAATCTCACTTCCATCCAGATGGTAAGACGAATCATCGGCCGACACCTCGATTCTCTTTCTTTTCACCGGTGTTGAACTTGCACGTGGACATTCTTGGAATGGCATCTCCGTGAAGGACCCAGTATCACAGGACACACTCCTGCCTGTTGGTCGTATTTGTGTGGCTATTAAAAAAAATTAATGGCTTTAAAATTATGTCTCTACTTACACATTCATTATAAAATTCTCATTTAATTAAATAAAAATTAACATACAAAATATTGAAAGATGAGGTTCAAAAATTGAAGCATACTGCATCCAGACATTTCCAATAAAACATCTACCGGTACTTTACAGTTTGTGAAGGTACACAACGTAACTCCAAGGTAAAGGCTACACATAAAAATAAATTTATAACATACAAAATATGTTTTTGTTTCTTATAGCGTTTCAGCTGGGTCCTACATTTATAAGTTATGTTTAGCTATCATAAACAATTGTCAAGAAATAAATTATACCGGTACATAGAATTGTACATTTTTAAGTAATAAAGACATGAGTCAGCTACAGTATAATTTTAAATTATGGTAAACAAACGCAGAAATAACAAAATATTTCATACAACCCAAGGAAATAAATTTGTGTAGTAATTTGGTCTATTACTGCAGTGTTTATGAATGTTGGTCCTACGTGAATACTTTAATTGTAAAAAATTCATGTTGTTTATTTGAAATTAGCTGTATTGGACTGGGACTTTTTAACCAAATTATTAAGAATAATTGGGCTATAAAGACGTGTAGTACAGGAAAGTTTGTAAAGTGAAAAAATGTAATAATATTTCACCTTTGCTTCTCCTAGGAGGCTTCACGTTGGCCTGAACAACGACAGATTTGGTGATTACAGGTTCAGTCTGACATCCCATTTCTCGTGTTTGTTTGGGCTGTAAACAATAAAAATAAACATTTATTATCTCAATTTCAATTTATTCACTCCAGTATTTATGATGATATTCAAACGTGATATTAACAAGGTTTGATTAAACCACATCGGGACTAAAACATCGTTAACCAGTAGCCTACAACAGCTAAAATTAGCGTCAGCTGGTCTCCATTGTTTTGTGACGTTCAGTCTTCCTTATCAGAGTTCATAAGAGTTCACACACTCTGCGGTGTTCATAAGAAACACTACCGTAGATTCTAGCATTTAAAAGCAACTACAACACAAACTAACGATCAGCAACAGATGAAAACGCCACAACCTTATGTGTGGCCACACCGAAGCAACGCTGCAGGTCCCACAGCACATGAAGAAACACGTCATATACTCAAAAGATAAATTATGGAATGGAAAGGTGTAAAATGGGACTCACCTCCAAACGGATTGTAACCTGATGGTGTAAGGGTGGGTGAACATCAGTTTGAAGAGCTGTTCTTGGAACATCGTGGCTCTTCTATGCTAATGCTAATGTTGCTAATCTCTGATCCAACTCCGCCCTGAGCTCTGCGGGGGGAGTGACCTTCTCGGGGGAGTGGCTCCACTTTATATTCAGGCAGCAGTGCATGTGACGTCAGAATGTACAAGACTTGTCAGAGTGTACAGTCTTGACCAACAAGAAAATCAGCGTGCAGTATCTTCTGTTCAACCCATAGAGCTACCATAAACACGTTTTTGGACCAAATAATGCCGATTTAAACAAATACGCACAAATACATGAAAATTAACACAAAAATAGTGCTATGAAACATTTTAAACACATTCTGGGGAGTTTATCAGCTAAAAAAAGTTAAATTTCGGTTTAGTTTCACTTTAAGGAGATTCAAACTGAATTTCCCAAATTCTTTGGCGTGCCTTTGTGCATTTGTAGGAGTTAAAGTGAGCTTATTCATACAGTACAGTGATCAGTAAGTGGTGCAGCAGAGTTAGTAGAGTTAAAGTGCGTCTTTCAGGCTGTCATCAGCCAACTGGTTGATCCACTGTGAGAGGGTGCTATTTATAAGACTGAGCTGAATACAGCTTCTCAGACTGAGGAAGTCTTTCGGACGAAAGACGAAACGTTTCTACATTTTTTTTTGCTGCTTTGTTTTGTTTTATTTTTTGAATGTCCAGAGGACCAGACTTGGCTTTTTTACATTATTGGACCTCTTTCGCTTCAATACAATTCAATACAACAACTTCCGACTACTTCGCCTCCTCGTGGCTCCAAAACCGCACATTTTTTTTAGGCTCAGCGTTTTCCTCCCGATTTGTGGCTGTAAGGCTCTTGCTATTAATTTGGAAAGCAGGGATGATTATCAAAATTACTGTATTACCTCTAAATATTATTTTTCTGCCCAAAAAACTAACATGAAACATGCACTTTAACTTCTAGGCCATGTGTAATATCTAATACAAGCCAAAAGTTTAGTCTAGATTTAATTGTTCCATCTGTTTTTTTTTTTTTTTTTTCTTTCGGCTTTTTTCCCTGCGTTAGGGGTCGCCACAGCGATCTAGTCGCACGAAGATTTGGCAGTTGTTTTTACGCCGGATGCCCTTCCTGACACAACCACAGACCACCGAGCAACCACAGCCCTCTGTGTGGAGCAGAGAGCTGATATCTAGGGTTCCCGGGGGAGCAGATGGTGTGGGTTAAGGGCCTTGCTCAAGGGCCCAGAGTGGGGCAGATGAGGGTGGAGACAAGTGTGACCGCTTCACTTATCCCACCCACATCTTTGATGTTGTCGGTACCGGGGCTTGAACCGGCGACCTTCCGATCACAAGCTCACCTTCTTATAGGGGTGCACCGATTTCAATTTTCTGGCCGATCACCGATCACCGATTTTTAGAAAGTCTGACCTGCCGATTCCGATTTTGGCCGATACCGATTTTCAGGTGTTAAAAGATCAAAATGTACCCTAAATTTTCATGATTTTCCTACCTTTGCGGAGGCAGATGCGATCGGTAAATAAAATCGGCTTCTCATTTAAAGATCGGCCGATCACCGATCTCCCCAAATTAAGGAAATCGGGGTCGATCGATCGGCCGGCCGATTTATCGGTGCATCCCTACTTCTTAACCTCTTGCGCCACCACTCCCCATTGTTCCATCTGGTTTTAAACCAGTTAAAAATGTGTGCCTCTTGACATAAAGTGTGCCGTGTATCATTCAACTCAATACAAAATTCAAACAAAATGGAGTTGTAATGATGATTTTGCATATTTGATTGACATCTATCAAGCCATTTGTCCATTACCATATAATGGTCTCCTCCAAAAATAATTTCACAGTTTACATATACAGTACTGTATTTGAGACAGGCCTTTTAAAGCATTGCTCAATTCTGTAAAGTTTTCTTCTTTTTTTTTGTGACCGTTGTAAATATATATTACTGTATTATAAAACAAACCTCTAAATATGCATCATTCACCACCAAAAGTTTACACTATAATTTGTTACCGCAATTTCGGTCCTGTGTATGTCCTGTACAGTACATATTGCAGATCTGACAATAAAGTTGACTTTGACTTGACTTTTGACTTATAAATAAGCAAAATCAGTTGTTTTTATTGGTAACAATTACAAGTTGTTAGTTTACTTTCAGACATTGACGAGTACAATTGAGGCAGTTTGTCTCACAATGGCTATGGATGGATATAAATTCAAACTTAGTTCATGTGAACACTACATGCTCTCGTCAATATTTAATTTATTTTTGTGCATTACTGATAAAACAGCTTGACAAATCTCAGGAAAAATCATGTAATATTGGATAATTTTCCTCGATAAATGACCAAGTATAATATTTTGTCTCATTTGTTTAACTGGGTTCTCTTTATCTACTTTTAGGACTTGTGTGAAAATCTGATGATGTTTTAGGTCATTTTTATGCAGAAATTTATAAAGTTTTAAAGGCTTCACAAACTTTCAAGCATCGCTGTATGTGTGAATTTAAAGTTATAATTGTGCCTGATGTTCACATTTTCTGTGGTCCCTGCAGATGTTCAGCAGATGGTTCTGATTAAAGAAGCTCCTGAAGTACAGATGCTTGGGATGGATCAACAGGATCCAGAGACCCTCAACATAAAGGAGGAAGATGAGGAACTGTGGACCAGTCAAGAGGGAGAGCAGTTTTGTGTGAAAACAGAGACTGACGACCCCGGGTTTGCATTCACTGCTGTTCCTTTGAAGAGTGAGGAAGATGAAGAGAAACGTCTATTTTTACAGCTTCATCAGCACCAAGTAAAAGAGGAAGATCTTCCAACCAGCAGTTCAGCTGACCAGATGAAAGCATCAACTGGTGGAGAGGACTGTGGAGGAGCAGAGACTACCAGGAACCCAGATCTAAATACTTATGGAGATGATTGCAGCTCTTCAGAGACTGAAGTCAGTGAGGATGATGAAGGTGATGATGTGAATGACTCTGACTCTCAGCTAAAAGACTTATCAGACTCTGGGTCAGAACCTGAAGACGGTGACAAAGACTGGAAGAAGAGCAGAGCTCCTGAGTCAGGCGTAAACACTGTCAACAAATCTTGCAGCTTCACTGAGCATGGGAAACAATTTCACAAGACGAGTCAGTCAGTGATGTCTTCAAGTTGTTTGGTTGTCAAGGAATGTGTTGAAGTGAAGAAAACTGGAGGCTCAGTCAAGAAAAGACAGTCAAGACAGACCTCATTTAGTTGTAAAGACTGTGGGGAAAGATTTAACAGAAAGTGTAATCTAAACAGACACATGATAGTTCACACAGGACAGAAAGCATTTGCTTGTGATTTTTGTGGACAAAGGTTTGGACAGAAGTCAGTTTTAAACACACACATGATAGTTCACACAGGACAGAAAGCATTTGCTTGTGATCTTTGTGGACTAAGGTTTGGACATAAGTCAAATTTAAACAAACACATGATAGTTCACACAGGACAGAAAGCATTTGTTTGTGATCTTTGTGGACAAAGGTTTGGACAGAAGTCAACTTTAAACAAACACATGATAGTTCACACAGGACAGAAAGCATTTGTTTGTGATCTTTGTGGACAAAGGTTTGGACGGAAGTCAACTTTAAACACACACATGATAGTTCACACAGGACAGAAAGCATTTGCTTGTGATCTTTGTGGACAAAGGTTTGGACAGAAGTCAACTTTAAACACACACATGATAGTTCACACAGGACAGAAAGCATTTGTTTGTGATCTTTGTGGACAAAGGTTTGGACAGAAGTCAAATTTAAACAAACACATGATAGTTCACACAGGACAGAAAGCATTTGCTTGTGATCTTTGTGGACAAAGGTTTGGACGGAAGTCAGATTTAAACACACACATGATAGTTCACACAGGACAGAAAGCATTTGCTTGTGATCTTTGTGGACAAAGGTTTGGACAGAAGTCAACTTTAAACAAACACATGGGGATCCATATCATAGAAAAGCAGTTTAACTGAATAATAACCTGTGTTTTGTCTCTTTTTAATCTCATAGGTGTGTAGTGGCCGGGGCGCGAACCCGCGTCCTTCGGGTCCCAAGTCAAAAGCCCTGCCACTACACCATCTTGGCTATATGAGAGCTTCTGTAAAAATCTAGTTCAACTTACACCAGAAGAGGTACATCTTTCATGGTTAGTCACTGAGGAGTCCCGTCTCAACGGTGGACGACCGGTGCAAACAAGCTACACACAGCTAAATGCACAGCAAACAGTTAAAATGTGCTGCAAACACATGAATAATCCTAACTCCTAACCAATAAAACAAATGCATCAGAAAAAAGGTCTTCAATCACAGAAAATAAATGAAGAAACACACAATCAAAAAAGAAAAACATGCTGCACCAAAAACACCAAAACAACTGAAAATGAGATGTGTTAAAAACAACAACAAAAAGTATACAGACCACTAGGGGGGCTTGTCCACCAAGTCACATTGGACCAGAACCCCTGTAAATACATTTTAGCTGAGCTGCCACTTTCTAAAGTCATAATACTTTCATAGTATGCAAGGATATATAAAATGTCTCAAGTAAAGAGAGGTTTTGGTAATGTAAGTGTAGGAGGACAACGGAGTGTCTCCAGGATGTAAGAAATGTTTTGTTGAAAACAATGTGGAAATCCACGATGAAAGTGAAATCGCAAATGGATTTAACAATTCTTTTGTGAAAGTCGGATCTAACCTTGCTGGAAAAATACCAAAATTGGACACAAGTACGCGTCATTCTATTAATCGTAGTGTAAATAGCATGTTTCTAAAGGGAACCGACAAGGAAGAAATACTGATGGTAGTCAAAAAAATTGCTGATATAAGATCAAAAGACTGTGAAGATATGGACATGATGGTTATGAAAGAAATCATAAGTTATGTTATCGAGCCATTCACATATATTTGTAATTTGTCATTTTCGTCTGGAATATTTCCGAATAGAATGAAAATAGCTAAGGTGGTTCCTCTTTTTAAGAATGGTGACAGGTGTCTATATAACAACTACAGACCTATTTCATTGCTGCCACAATTCTCAAACATTTTAGAAAACTTATTTGTATTTAGATTTGACCTTTTTCTAGATAAACATAACATTTTAAGTAACAGTCAATATGGGTTCAGATCAAATAAATCAACCTCCATAGTTCTTATGGAGTTGACGGAATATGTAACTGCAGCAGTGGATCAAAAACCATATTGTGTTAGTGTGTTTGTTGATCTAAAAAAGGCGTTTGATACAATTGTAGTGGGCATGACCGTGTCCACTTTGATACACCTGTGTACTTTTGAACTGTTCCAGAGATGACCTTTACTGACCTCTCAGTAAAGCAAGACATTTACTACAAATTAGTCACATAGTCACCAAAAGAGACTATTTCTATCTTTGATTTTATTCTAATGTAATCAAAAGAATAACTTTTGTCATTTTCATGATATATGTTATATGCTGTTATTCTTTTAATATGTAGTATTACTGTGTTGCTTGACCAAATGAAAGTGTCTACTCAAAATATCTATGACAAAGTTGAATGAGGTGTCAGATTGACTTGCTCAGGAGTTGTTTTTGTTGAGTTCAGCTGAAACTCTCGGTAGCGTCGAGATGTCTCCTCTCTTTCAGACACTTTTCCAAAACATTCCTCTTTGTTATCTAAGCAGACTTGCTGTCAACCTTGAGTTTTTCACTTCACGTTTTCACACTCCTCTTGGCCCACGGACCAATGAGGAAAGTGTGTTCTAATCTCAACATTTTTGAGTAAAAGCGTTTGTTTGCATGAACGCTTCAGAGTTTCTGGGAACTTCAAGACATGAAGACGTCCCAAAGAGCTGAATGAATGCCTGTCACCCGCCAAGGACAGTCATTCAGCTAAGGACTAAATAACATGCTGTTATGAGTCCACTTCGAACGAGCGTAAGCTCAAAACTTTGTTTATTCCTTCCTGGAATAAGTTTATCTTGAAGTCAGAGGCCAGGAGCTGACGCATTTTCTGATGACCAACGCGGAACCCAGGAGACGTTGAAAACGTAAACTAGAACCAGTTTTGGACGTGCTGGGCCTGAAGGACTCTGTGCATCTGAAGGCTGGTGTCATTTCTTTATCAGACTCGTCGTCGAAGGTAAAGAGCTGTTTACAAAACGTACCTGGATTTTAGCAGAAATCTGATGAGAAGTGTCACTTTTGGTAACATGCTCAAGACAATTTCCTTTAACCCATCTCTCCATCTTTCCTCCTATCTTTTTCCCTCAATTCTAAGCTGGAAACTATTTTAAGCTAAAGAGCCCACAGACTAAATATGTTTAACATCCAGTATTGAAGTCTGTTGTGTTAAATTTAACTGTGCTGACGTGTTAATTTGAAAGAAAGTGAAATCATGTCAATCAAGTGTAATGGTGTTGATTTTAGTTGATTCATTTTAAATAAATGATAGTGTCTCTTTGACATATCAAACTAAGTTAATGTCCATTGTCACTCTATGGCTTCTGTTTTATTTATCCATCATAAAGATCACAGAAATATTGGGTAAACTGAAAAAGAAAAGAATCCGTGAAATTACTATTCAATCTGAATAAGTAAATTAATTAAGGTAAAGAGGTCAGTATTAATATTGACCTCCTCATAATCCTTTACATCTGGTGGCCTCGTACCGGTTTCTGAAAGTTTATTGTTAAATCTGTGATCTCTCATGAACTGTAACGTCATGTTTGCATATTAGGATCCAAGTTTTAAACTCTGAGGATAATAATTTTTGGCTGGAGTGTTCGAGACAGGCAGATTCTGCATGTTTTTATCATTTGAGGCTGAGGGATTGTTATTCGTTCAACTCTTTTACACGCTGTTGGAAGCTTTTAGGTGAGGTTTTTGTCAGCCCGTGGTCTGTGGGGGTTCTGGTTCCGGTCCAGTTCACGCAAACTCTTGTACAAAGCTTTGTTTGACCGCCGAGTCAAATAACCTGAAAGTTACTTTAACATCTACAAGATTGCTGTGTGTGGTATTTTACATGTTAGAGCAGGTCAAAGAAGCATATTACTGTTAGAACGTGTCGGATAGTGGTTCTGTTCAGACCCGATTCCTGCTCCATTAAAAAGTGGACCGGAACCGACCTTGAAGTGGCTCCGAGCGAGTCCGTGTTTGTTCTACAGCTGCAGTGCTGGGTTACTGAGCGTAGCGAAGTTGTGCCTGTTTTAAATTTGATTGCCACGTTTCAGAATTTTGGGAAGTTAATTTGAAGCGTTTGAGTTGATTAAGAGTCTATAAGGTTGTGCTCTGCTGTGCTAAGCTAACGTTAAAGAGACGTGTCATGCATGTTTGTTTATGAGCTGTGATTGGATAAAACGAGAGCTATGAGCTGTCAATCACTCTCGTAGCGAGCGCTGATTCGCTGGATTGGGAACGCACGCTGTTGCGACCAACCCACTTCGTCGTCATTTCCTGCACTGCATTGGTCGAAGGTAAGAAACTACATTCACCATGAATGCTTGGGAATGAACTACAAGCGCTGTGATTGATTGGTTGACGTCACGTATCTGTGTAGCGAGCTCCGCCTCGCTCAGCAGAGCTGGTGACGCGCTGCGTCGACCCGCCCATTTTGTCGTCATTTCCAGGTGCAATTTGGGTGACAAGCAGTTCACTCTCACAGAACAAACAGAGATTTCACTGAAAGTTTAAAAACTCATTTGAAGCCATCTAAACTGTCTAACAGCATAAATCTGTCTCTGACCAGAACGCGGTTCGAGCGTTTATCACGAACACATAGAAACTAAGTCTAAAAGGTAGTTTTCAGTTTAAATACTGAATAGTAAAATCAGTCTCCTCGTAATAACATTAAGACTTGAAGCTGCCCCTGTTGGTTAGAAGACGTTAACAGATGAGTTTTCTCAAAAAACATCATAAAAAAGTCAGCATTTTTATGGTGAAATACCGCTTCTAAAATTGTTCTGTACACAAACAATAACTCCTGTTTATTTTAAATAAAATTTTACAGAGGTACAGACAAACATTTTGCTTATTTTAAATACAAAAGAATTTAAAATAACAAACAAAAGTACACTTCTCACTCCAGATACATTCTCTTGGAGCAAAATTAAACAGGATCTGCTAATTTTTAGTGTTAACAGTGCATTTATTTGAGATCTTTAAATAGGTGTTTGAGTGAAAGACGAAAAAATTAAGCGTGGTTTAATAGTAATTGTTTTTAAAAGATAAGTCTATTAAGTTAATACGGCCACAAAGGCTTTAACTTAGAACATTTTTCATTAAAGGTAAAACCTAAAATAAATAAAAGGTTCTGAATGAATAAAAGGCTTGTTTATAGATTACAAGGATAAAACCAGAAAGCTGTTTTAGTGAAGTAACTCAACGCTAAGAAAACATTTATTTGCATACACTATAATAAATACCATCTTATTGATTCAAACAAAATCAAAACAAAACGATGGCAGAGAAAGAAGAAGTGGATAAGGATTCTAGTCTGAGGGATCTGGTCACAGATTCAGACCCAAAGTCGGGTCCTCCTGAATCAAATCCTGAATCGGACAAAGAGTCTGATGCAGAGTCTGACAAAGAGCCAGATGCAGAGTCAGATACAGGGCCAGTGGACCCAGATCCTCAAGGCCTGGATCAAAAGCCTGGAAAACATAAGCCTGACTGTATTGATGAGGTTTTAGGGCAGCTTGCTAAAATATTCACAGATTATGGTAAAAAGGTGCCTGAAATGACTCCACTGACATTAAACGCTGAGCTGTCAACAATGGCAAAAAGTGGCTCAAAAAAGGAAGCAAAAAAGGTCAGTATGGAGCGTTTAGCAAAGCTGGCCCTGTTACTAAAGGCCAGGTTGGACCAGGAAGTCAGAGTGAATTCAGATCTAGAGCATGATCTGAAGCATGCACAAAGAGCGCACAAGGCGGATAAGTCAGCATTCAATGTTGACTTACAACTAGCTCAACATGAAACTGAAAAGCTGCAGGTGGAGGTTCAGTCACTAAAACAGTCTCAGACGAACGATGCGGCTCAACTGGTTAGCAAACTAAAACAGGCTGAGATTGATCGTTTAACTAAAAGTTTACAGGAGGCAAATGAGACCCGTGATGCAATTATGAAATGCGAAGAACATACTTTAAAGTTATACGAGGAGACCACACAGAAAAATCTCAGGATTCAGGCACAACATGATGCGGCCATTCTTGAAAAAGATGAACTCTACAGTCGGTGTTGTAAATTACAACGCGAGTACAGACTACCGAGTAGAATTAAAAGAGTGCAGGGAGAAGCTGGCCTCAACTGAATACAAATTAATCCAAGAAAAGAAAAAACGTCTAGCATTCATTAAAGGTCAGTCTCTAGATGAGCCCAGACCTCCAACACCACCGCCTAGAACATCAACTCCATCGCCTGAACCACCGCGCCGTCCCTTAGGGCCTCTAAAACCAACAAACCCACCGGATGCACCGGTGGGTGGATCTGATAATAACCCACAAACTCCTCTCTAATCCGTGTATCATTCGTTCATTTGTTTTTTCGTTTGAAACAAAATATGAAAATTAAAAAAAAACACTTGTTTTTCCGTTTTTCGTTTTTTGATACGTAATAGAAAATCGGATAATGAACCAATTTCCAATTCTCATTTCTCCACAAAACACAAGCATGAAGCAAACGAATAACGACCGCATAAATTCTTTTTTTATTATTTCATTTGGGATTCTGTGGTGACCCGGAAGTAGTTTTATAAGGAAGTAAACAACAATTCTGTAGACGCACAACACCACAGCTAGCGCTCAAAGCGAGAAGAGAACAAATGGCAAGTTTAGAAGAGTTTGCAGACGTAATCACAGAATGTTTTAAAAGTGGTCAAACACACGCTGAAATATCAGCTACGCTGCTTCAACTGGGTCTGTCTAAGTGTTCAGAGATGTCAGTGAGAAGGTTCTGTATGAATCACCAGCTGCAGCGTAAAAAGCACGTCACAGACGCTCAACTTGAAATTGCGGTCACGTCATCTATAACCAAGGTGAAGTAGCCTTAAAGGGATTGTGACATGATTTTTTTACTATTCATAAAATTGCTCAAAATATATATATTTTATCATTTAAATATGTTTGTTTTTGCAAACAAAATGATAAATCACTTTAATTTTGCTTTAAAAGTGATTTTGAACTTCAAGCCGTGTTTAATCATGGGAAATCCCATTACACACGAACGCACCATCTGTGATGTCACACTGGGCAGAGCTCTGGGCTTGTCACAGTGCGCAGGTATGAGCAGCTCGACATGAAGGAAGTCTGATACAGCATCAGACCTAAATTAGATCCTGTTGTTTCTTGTTTCATCACCCAAACAATTTTCTGCTTCCCAAAATGAAGACAAATAGCTCAAATCTTCACTTAGATTGCTAAATTCAGCCAGTTTTAAATTGTCCGCTATTAAAGACACCACAGCCCTCTGCCCAGTGTGACATCACATATGGTGCGTTCGAGTGTAATCGGATTTCCCATGATTAAACACGGCTTGAAGTTCAAAATCACTTTTAAAGCAAAATTAAAGTGATTTATCATTTTGTTTGCAAAAACAAACATATTTAAATGATAAAATATATATATTTTGAGCAATTTTATGAATGGTAAAAAAATCATGTCACAATCCCTTTAATTTTTTAATTTGCAGGTCATTTTTTCAACGTAATTTTTAAAACCTGTGCTTGGTGTTTGCAGACCGGTCCATCTTATGGACGTAAATTCATGACTGGCTTCTTGTCATCAGTGGGTGTTCGGGCAGGAGAGTGTCGAGTGGGAAAGATACTCAGAGAAGTACATCAGCCGTACAATGAGCTACGCTGTCAGGTAACAAAGTTTTTGCACAAGTGGTAAAATATACAGTATATTTGTTAAACTAGTGATTAAACTATAGAATTAACTTGTTAAAAGGCCCCAAGAGGCGTAAAAAAAGTGAAGTGTAAAATAAGAAGTCACAAAATGTCACTAACACATTTTCCTTATTTAGCTCACATTGAGTTAAATACTAGTTCCAAATTTTTTGCTATGTTGTTTAGCATCTCCCTTCTTGCCTTTATAAATTTCTCTAAATATTAAATTTAAATATTTGTATGTATAAATCTTATAAATAAATCCCAAATAAATGTGTAAATTTAAATGAAAAAGTTAAATCTTAAATGTTTTAAATGTTAATTATTAACATTAATATTTATCCACAACATTTAAGATGTACAGTAACTAAATGCACTTATTGTATTTATTTAGGGGGCAAGAAACTTAAATCCCATTCCCTACTACGCTGGACATATGGGACACAAACTACATATAGACCAAAATGAAAAACTGGTCATGTTTGGAGCAACACACGTTTTGGCTATTGATGGTTTTAGTAGCAAAATTGTTGCTCAAGCTACAATGCCAGTGAAGAATAACCTGGTTATTTATGACCAAGTTTACAGGTAAGTAGAAACCAGACTATATTTACAAATACACTACATTATTGCAGTAAGACTAGTCTAGTTTTCACTTACCTTTGAACACTCTGTCAGTAATCTATACTTTACTTGTAGACAAACATAATGTGTATAAAAAGCCAAATAATTGTTTTTTAGAACTGCTGTTGCAAACAATGGGATGTGGGATCAGCTAAGAGTGGATCATGGTCGGGAGTTTTACCTCAGTCTGTATGTGCAAGAAAAGCTTTCCCAGCACAGACACAACAAAAGCAGACCACCTTATGTACAGACAACCTCTTCAAAGGTAACCATTGTTTTGTTGGGTGAACACTTTGTATTATGGTATTTTGAAATTGTTTATGATGTATTTTTATTTTCCTCCTAACAGAATCTTCGCATTGAACGTATTTGGCCAGAGGTTAATAACAGAGTAAATTATCCATTGAAAAGGGTGTTGGTGCACCTGCAGGACCAGGAGATGCTCAACTTGGAGGATAATATATCAAAATTTTGTCTCTCTCATCTGGTGTGTCAAGTGAGCCAAGTTGGACTTGGCAGGGTTGTTCAGTCCTGGAATGCTCACAGAATACCAGGTAGGGTTGCCTGTTAAGTTTGTGCTTACACATATGAAACAGATTCACTTAATTTACAGTTTACTACTCTTTAAATTTCAGGCAGAGGGGTACCAAATCAGCTTGCAGCCACTGGTTGCCCATCGAGAGTTTCTATGGAGCTGGTGCCAAGTGCTGAAGAGGCTGCAAGCATGTATGAGCAGGAGTTAGGTTCTTCCCTAACCTGGGTGTCTTCCTTTGGACAGGATCCATTTTCATCAGAGCAAGACAGATGCAATGCTGAGCAGCTATTTGGACACACTTACCCAGACATTACTGTTCTTTTTGATACAGTAGTTAACTATGAAGACAGGTTTTTTCAAGAGGCACTGTTTCATCTGATACACGTGACTGAGAGGTTCAGTGAATGAGAAATGTGTGTAAACAAAATGTTTTGTTTTGAAACAATAAATTACATGCATTTTTGGTATTTCTTGTTCAATAGATGACTACTGTTAAAGTAACAAAATGTTTTTATTGTGTTTAAAACATCAACACATTATTATGTCAACATTCAAAGGTTAGTAACATAACCATTGCCAAAAGTAATAAAAATAAACAACTTTGAAGAGATTGGCATTTATAAAATATTTGCCACTTTGCATTTTGGACCAAAGTGCTTTTCAAAGTTGACAGCCATATGCAACTCTCAAATACAGCTTGTACAACAAGCATGAACATTTTAAACAGTGTTGAATATTATCTTATATTTTCAAACAGTACTGATGAGGAACATTACAACACTCAGAAAACAGAACACATCTGCCAGCAGATTTCTTTTTTTTAAATTTCTCAATAACTTCTCCAGTGGTGCCAGTGCTTGAGCCAGTCCTGCTACCTCATGGATGCTGTTCTTCAAATCATTAGCTCGACACTTTGGGCAATGGTCGTAGTCTTCGTTCCACCTTTCCATGCATCCTTTACAACCAATAAGGCTTCGGCAGCAGGTTGAGAAAATGGGCTTATCCAAAGTGCCTGTAATAAAAAGGTGTGTTTTAGTGACTTGAAATGTGTATTACCAATTAAATATTGCATAGCATTTACAAACCTTTGCAGACTACACAGGCAAAGGCAGCCCTTAGAGAAGCAACTTCTGCTTCTGAGAGCGTCAGGGTGGTTGTCAGGGTGGAATGAGCGATGCCACTTAAATCTCTTAGAGTTTTGGACACTTCTCTCAGTTCCTGAGCAGCTTCAACGACCTGTTCAATGTCTGAAATGACATTTAGAAGCCCCATATCTTCCCTTCTGCTGCAATTAATAAAATGGAGATTATATGGAGGCAGACACTGTTAATGGGTGGCAATATAAACTTTTTTCCTACAACATAAAATAAAATGCCTAGCATGAATTGACTGTTAATTACCGGTAAATGTATTGCAAGTGATTTGCCTTTGAGTTTGACATATTCCTTATTGCATTTACCTTAGCCGCCTCTTTTTACTGCCTTGTAAGGCTGCCACCTGCTCTTCTGGCACTGCATAGACTTTTCTGGAGTTTTGCTTCCAGAAATCAGACCCTGCAATAGGTTTTATTAGACCTTAGTATATAATTTATTGTGTTGTGGAATCTTAATTTTCATTCAACTTGATCAAGTCAATGCAATTATAATTGTGTTCTTAGTCACATAGATCTGTTATGAATTGTAAAAATCATAAAGCAACCATACCTCGGGTTCCTTCTGAATCAATTATCTCGTTCCCATGGATATCTGTCAAGGTCAGGGACCCCTGGTGGCCAAGAGCTTCTTGCACTTTAACAAGTATTGTTGCCACACAAGCCTCAAATTCTGTGAAGCGTACTGTGATGATCTTGTTGGTTTCCAATTTCCCATTGATAATTTCACCAATTAGAATATTCCTGTTTTAACAATAAACTCAGTTAACAAAACTTTCTTAATGTGTACAAAACGTGTAGGGTCACATTTACCTTATAAAGGTTTTAGTTCCACTGGCTCGGGGTGTGGCACAGGATGCACTGGCAGCCGGTGTGCTTGGAGGTCGATGGAAAGCAAAGCGCACAGGGTTCTCTTGACCTTGAACCTTTTCTGCCATGGGGACTGGATCACCATGAACTTCGTAGTGGGCACGTGCAATCATGTCTAAACAGTTGAAGTCCCCATCAGAACGTGGAAACAGTGCAACATTAGTGTCATCTGTAAGATAAACACTCTCCCTTTGCAACTACAGGAAAAAGAAAATCAGAAATGTTGATTTCTTCATTGATTGTGACTGTTTGTCCTTGTATGTCAGTGAACCAAGAATAAACTACACTATTTACCTGAGTAAATAAAGTTGGAACTAAGTCGAAGTTGGGAATAAACTAATATGCAGACTTATAAATTATTACAAGCGACATTTTGTCTAAAATCAGTTGTTTGTCCAGGGGAAAAGCAGTTCCAAAAATTAATGTTGGGAGGGCCAAATGGTATTAAAATTAAATAAATAGTATAATTAAATAAATATTTACATTAAAATGTGTGAAATAAACAAATTTACCATGAAACTTCATATTAAACAAATAATTCTACCATTTAGGCGATTTGGCTATTTATTTAATATGTTATTACATAATTTAAATGTCACACAAAATTAATTTAAATATACATGTAAATATTTCATTCAATTTTTATTTCTAGCTTCCATTATTCAAAACCAACTTTAACTTAAAGTTTTCTTTCAGCCTTTCACAGAGAACTTACAAGTTTTGTATTTACACTTAATAATAAAATAATCATGTAAAATGTAAAGAAAGAACTCACTTCAGTTATTATAATTTTTTTTTTCCAAATTAAAGTAAAAATGTTTACAAGACGAGTTTCCATTTGAAATACAGTAATGTGAACGCTACATTAGCGCACCCAAGAGCTAGCTGTAGGTATGCAGGTATGCATACCTTCACCTACACCTGCACATGCAGGTATTAATGTAGATACAATTAACATAAATTATGCATACCTGAAATATGACTGATATTTTATCCGTTGTCATGTCCTCATGCCTGAGAGTTACTCTCTTATTTTCACGAAACAAGATAAACCCATCCATGCTTCAGAAGTAGCAGCCGTCAACTGTGTACCTTCTTCTTCTTTTGATGTTTAATGGCGGTTGGCAATAAACTGAAGGTGTGCATTACCGCCACCTACTGGTAAACTGTGTACCTTCCAACAGTCCACTACTTCCGGGTCACCACAGAATCCCAAATGAAATAATAAAAAAAGAATTTATGCGGTCGTTATTCGTTTGCTTCATGCTTGTGTTTTGTGGAGAAATGAGAATTGGAAATTGGTTCATTATCCGATTTTCTATTACGTTTCAAAAAACGAAAAACGGAAAAACAGGTGTTTTTTTTAGATTTTCATATTTTGTTTCAAACGAAAAAACAAATGAACGAATGATACACGGATTCTCTCTCAATGGCTGAACTACGGAATATGACTAAAAGCATTCAAACCTTCACTCCAGGCCCGATGGGCTCACATGAAACCAAGATCTATCTCGATGACCTTGATTTCCAGCTTCAACGCTTCCCAGAAGCTACAGTTGATGATAAAATCTGTCTGGTAAGGTTAACCTTGGACAGGACAGTGCATGCTTTCATGAAGCGTCAACGGGACGCAGTGATGAAAGACTACAGTCTTCTCTGTGCTGCCCTGATAAAGGAGTATACTCCTTGCACGGGGCCCGATGGCATCATAGCGGCGGCTGACGTCAAGCAAGGTAGGAATGAGCACCCAAGGTCATATTATGACCGAATATTCCGTGCCTATTTCGGTGACAGATGCGAGCCAGAGATGGAGGAAGAGATAGGGTTTAAATATATCTTCAGCAAAAATCTTTGCCCTGACATAAGAGAGAAAGCACATGTCAGCGCAAACAATAAAAAGAGGTCTATCGAAGAAATAAGAGAGTGCACGATAGATGTTTTTACAGGTCGCACACCAAACAAAACACCCTTTGAGGTGTGTCCTGGTGAAATGGTCAAATCCAACTCACTAGAGCTGGAAGGGGTGCGGAAACCGACTCCCTATCCTACAAAGAGTGAGAAGAAACAGAATTTTTGACCTAACAGACCACGTAGTGAAGGTGTCCGCTGGAACTATGAACCGCAGTGGCTCAGACAAGACCCAGAGTACGGAAAACGATTTCAAAAGGGGGGCGCACGTCCTAAAGATAGGAATGATGGTCACAAAAGTAAACCGTTTCACAAAAGGGGGTCCCTACAGGAACCCCCAGGTCAAGGACAAGCCCCTCCTGCCCCTCGAATGGAACAGTCTGAGACAGGCAAAAAATCGCAAAAGTTCCAGAAGAAAGGCCATAATTCTCTGTCCCCAGAGGACATGGAGAAATTACGTCGGTTGTTAAAAGAGTTGGATAATACAAACAATGATAACAAACCTGGAATGATGTGTAGCACTATCGTTGATAGTAAGTCAGAGCACGCAAATCACGACAGTCAACAAGACACTGATGGTCAGAATGCTGACAATCAGGATAATGACAGTCAATACATTGACAGTCCAGAGTGTGTCGGTCAACAAGACGTTGACAGTGACCATGACATTATTGTCACAGACTCTAACAGCCCCTCATCAAACAAGGGGGGGGGGGAACTCAACCATCGACGACAGTGACCCGCCACGAACTGAAAACTCAGACACGTTGGTGACTGCACTGACGGTTCAGATGAAGAAAGATTACACAGTCAGAGGTCAACGTAAACAGAATGATTGGCCGAAACCTTTAAGGTTTCTGTGTGACTTTGAAAAAAGGGGGGAGGCTATGAAAGCTTACCTGCCAATCACACTGGAAGGGGTCCTCACGCATGAAGCACTCCTGGATGGCGGAGCCGACATTACCATTATGTCAGCCAAACTGTTCGAGGAACTACGGACCGCCGCTATCGGTGTTCACAGGCAAATACCCCTTGTAAAAAGTGCTATAGAACTGCAGGGTCTCGCAGAGACGAGAACAACCCTAACAGCTATAGCTATGGTTCACATGCAGATTGGCAAAATGACATTATACCACCCGGTACATGTGTCTACACTCGATTCATTCCCATTTCTAGTTGGCCAAGACTTTATAAACCGCTTTGATGCAATTATAGACTATGGCCGACAGAAAATGTGGAGCACAGTGAGAAAGCCTCTGCCAATAAAAGTGCCTCCTAGTTGTGATACAGACTGCCTAACCGCAGGTACCGCAAAGGACACACGGGACACCTCATCTGAGGACAAGAGCCCGGTAAGTGAACCTACAAAAACAGGTGAGGCAGAAGAGGCCCAACAAGAAAGCCTCCTCTGCGAGCTGAAACAATCAGCACTCACTGAACACTACCTACAACAGGTAGTAAAAGGTGTCGAGATCCAGGGATCCCACACCGAAGATGCTGTACTGTCTCCTTGGACAGATAATTCAGCAATCAGCCAAGCTCTTTATGAAAGCTTGGTTAAAAAACATATGGGTCTAGAACTAACGAAGAAAGCTTTACGCTTTCATCTCGATCCCAACAGTGAGCGGGTAATGACCGCAAATGGAGTCATTCGCCTGAACATGAACTGGAACAAACGAGAACTGGTCCACCCGTTCCTCGTGGTCCAAAACTTACCACATGCATCCTATATAGGCTCTGACATTTTGGTAAGATTGGGTGTCCGAGTGGACACCGTAAACAATGTACAGGTAGTCCCCGACTTACGAGCGAGTTCCGTCACTAGGGGGCGCTCGTAAGTCAAAAATTCGTAAGTAGGATCACATAGTAAAAAAAAAAAAAAAAATTTTTTTTTTTTTTTTTTTTTTTTTTTTTTTTTTTTATAAATGAATACATGTACAGTACTGGACAGTCACCAAGCACTTAGCCTATCCTAACACAGTTTTTAAAGATGAAGGAATAAGTTGAATTGTCTCCCTCCTCCCTGCAGGCTCCATAGGGAGCTTGCTCCCTTTATGTGAAAGGGAGACAATTCAACTTATTCCTTCATCTTTAAAAACTGTGTTAGGATAGGCTAAGTGCTTGGTGACTGTACAGTACTGTACATTTATCTATTTATTAAAAATATACAGTATATACAGTATTTTTAAATTTTTATTGTTTGTTATTTATAAATAGATAAATGTACAGTACTGTACAGTCACCAAGCACTTAGCCTATCCTAACACAGTTTTTAAAGATGAAGGAATAAGTTGAATTGTCTCCCTTTCACATAAAGGGAGCAAGCTCCCTATGGAGCATGCAGGGAGGAGGGAGACAATTCAACTTATTCCTTCATCTTTAAAAACTGTGTTAGGATAGGCTAAGTGCTTGGTGACTGTCCAGTACTGTACATGTATTCATTTATAAAAAAAAAAATAAAAAAAAAGTAAAAAAAAAAAAATTATTATTATTATTATTTTTTTTTATGAGATGCATGCTCTTAAGTCCGGGACCTCGTAAGTCAGAGCGCTCGTAAGTCGGGGACTACCTGTACTGTGGTCGCTGGAAACAGACAAAATGGATTCTCCTGTGCTAAGCACAGAAAATCTCAAAGCTGGACAGACCATACCAGAAATCTGCGAGGTTGCTTGCAACCGATCCATCACAGTACTACCTCAGGCAATGAACCAGATGGTGGAAGTTCACATCATAGCTAATCAAGCTATTGGCCAAAAGCAGGCATACTTTCAACTATCTCCTAAGTTTTACAACTTAGGACTGTCCATTGAGGCCACGAGACAAGTGAGCCTCGACTGCAGAACCACATCTGTTGCTGTGTGTAACACAGGCACGGAAGCGGTACTGATCAAGAAAAACACAAAAATAGGATGGTTGATCTCCACTGATTTCCATGATTTTGAACTGAGCATTACTGTACATTTCTGGGAGGACTCCCAGAATACCTGATCCCGCGTGAATACACGGGGCAAGTCTTGTTCACAAAGCCTAAACAGGCTATAGCTCTTGTCTCTGTCAATGAGGTCGACCAAGACACAGTCTACGGGGTCGGTCTAAACCGAGACATCAGCCTGAACTCTCATACCTATAGTGTCCTGCCTATTAACAGGGTAAATGACACAGAAAGGGATTCATTGGAGCTTCCCAAAGAACAAGAACCACTCTCAATTTCTTCTCAGATCGAACAGGTGGTCGCCCAAGCCGACGCCCTGGAAACTGATGGAGAAAGGGACAGACTACGTCAAGTTCTCTTAAAGTTTGAGAAATCATTTTCAACCGACTCAATGGATTGTGGGTTGACCACGCTCCACTCAGTGAGCATCCCAACCCCGCCCGAAGCTCCACCCACATTTGTCAGACAGTACAAGATTCCTCTGGCAGCACATCAACCTATCAGGGAAATCCTTGATAACCTTCTAAAGAATGGTATCATCAGATACTGTAACAGCACTTACTCTGCGCCTTTGTGGCCAGTGTTAAAACCAAATGGAAAGTGGAGACTCACAATTGATTACAGAAAGCTAAACAAACAAGTCCCCTTATCACGGTGGCCGATGACCCAGCTCCAACAGGAACTGCCCAAGGTCACCAATGGTAAGTACTTCTCGACCCTCGACGTCGCCTCTGGTTTTTGGACCATCCCTGTGCGCGCCGAGGACCAATACAAACTAGCTTTCACCTTTGGTGGCCGACAATACACTTTTACGAGGTGTCCCTTTGGCTACGCTAACTCACCTGCGGAGTTCAACATCTTCTTGAACAAAGCATGTCCAGACGCCCATGAGCGTGGGACACTGATTTACGTGGACGATGTCCTTCTGAGGCAGCCAACACTGGACTCACATTTGGCTGAGATCGACCACGTTCTGAATCAGCTGACAACTGCTGGTGCTAAAATATCACTGTCTAAATGCCAGTGGTGCAGAACCAAGGTGGACTACGTTGGCCTACTCGTAGGTCCAGACGGAGTACAACCACAGTTGACTCGCACCCAAGGCCTTGACAATCTCAAAGTCCCCACCAATCTCAAAGAACTACAAAGTTTTCTTGGCGTGTGTAACTACTCGAACCAGTTCATAGAAAACTATGCAGACCTTGCAAAGCCACTGACTGAACTCCTTAAAAAAGACGTACCATTTGTTTGGACTGACAAACAGCAACAGGCAATGGACGCTCTTATAAACAGGATCAAGTCAGCCCCATGTTTAGTCTACCCAGACTACAACAAAGAGTTTTACTTGGAAGTGGGCTTCTCAGCTCATTGTATAAGTGCAGGTCTGTACCAGATACACGACAGAGACAAGCGTGTGGTGGCCTACGCCAGCAAGACGATGGCAGGCCCCGAGTTGAGATTCTCAGACTGTGAGAAAGCTTTACTGACCACAGTGTGGGCAGTAAAACATTTCTCCAGCTACATTGGTGGACAGAAAATCATTGTGGAAACACAACACCAGCCAGTGACTTTTCTTAACAGTGAACGCATCAGAGATGGTGTGGTGACAAACTCACGTGTTGCAACGTGGCTCATGGCGCTTCAAAGTTTTAACCTAGACATACGTTATGGTCAAAACAAGAAGTCTCATCTGGGGACGGACTTGGCAATCTGCCAGAAGTGTACACAAGATGTACCAGCCACCCAGCCGCCGGTTGAGGTAAAAACCCCAGTAACTGAAGACCCGAATCACCACTTCTTTGATGACAATATCTGCAAAGATATGACAACATTGTACGTGGATGGATCTTCATTCCTCCGCGACAAAATCTGCAGAGCAGGTGTTGGAGGAGTTCTCCTCCAAGACCAAGAACAGATAACTTTCAGCTACAAATTAGGCTCTCAGACTTCTCAGTACGCTGAGATTGCAGGAATCCTAATAGCTCTCCAGATGGTAGTAGAACGCTCCATCAAGACGCTAGTCATCTGCACTGACTCTAACTATGCTCGTTTAAGTTTCGCTTGTCACCTCGCTGTGTGGAAACTGAATGGTTTCCTAACAAGCGACAGGAAAGTGGTCAAACACAAAGAGCTTTTCATAGCGTGTGATCACTTGGTGACATCACACGACTTACAGATCTACTGGAAGAAAGTTCCAGGGCATTCTAGAGTCCCAGGCGATGACAAGCACTACAATGACATTGCAGATTCCTTAGCCAAGGAAGGAGCCGACGAAGGTCCTCTATGGTCCTTCGACCCCTCCTGGTTAATCAAGACTCTGCCAACACAACCTTCAGTCAGGGTTATGGCAGTCACACGTGCACAGGCCGCAGCCAGACCTGCTGACAACGCAGTCTCTGTACGACCCGCACTGACTGACCCAGACATCATCCAACTACAGAAGTCGGATCCTGCTATCAACTCCATGATACTGTACCTGACTGATCCGAACAAAAATAGTCCGTCTAAAGACGACCTGGATTCCGATCCAGACCTTAAGGTCCTCTATCAGCTGCGCAAACAGCTAAAACTAATCAAGGGCATCTTAACTTTCGCTCATGGACCAACGTCCTCACCTGTGTTCGTGGTTCCCCATGACCAAAGGGGGGTGATGTTAGTTCATGCCCATGATCTCCCGTCCGCAGGACACAAAGGAGATAAAGCCACGCTGACGGCATTAAAACAAATTGCCTATTGGCCTGGAATGAAAAAGGATGTCAAGGACTACATTGAAGGGTGCGTGGTCTGTGGCCAGTTTCAGCCAACCAGACCACTTCACAGAGCACCACTGCAAAGCAGAGGCATTGCATTCCCATGGTCTGACCTCCAGATCGACTGGGTTGGACCACTCACTAAGAGCTCTAGAGGAAATAAATATTTTCTCACGGTAACCTGTGCATTTACCAAATGGGTAGAATGCCTACCAGCTCCTAACGACACAGCACAAACCACTGCTATGTTGTTAATGAATCATATATTTTCAAGGTTTGGACTTCCCCTTCGGGTGAACTCAGACCAAGGTACACACTTCACAGGTGAAGTGATGAAAGAACTGTGGAAGACGCTAGGCGTCAAGGCTAACTTTCATGTCGGCTACCACCCACAGGCTTCAGGCCAAGTTGAGAGAGCAAACAGAACTGTGGTGAGTATTTTGAAGAAATACGTGGCTGCAAACCACAAGGACTGGGACGTGAAACTCCCTCTGGTCCTCATGGCCATAAGAGCCACTCCACACACATCAACTGGCATCTCTCCCTTCGAGATGATGACCGGTCGACAAATGACTCTCCCTCTACACCTGTTGTACCAACCAGGCGACGCCGCCATGGCGACAGCCTACACCACACAACAATACATGAAAGATTTGAATGTACACCTCAGAAACACTTTTGCTTTCGCCCAGAAAAACCTGGAAAAATCCGCTGAAGGACGCAAGGCGTACTACGACCAGAAGGCCTCTCATAATGAACTCCAAGTGGGAGACAGAGTCTGGTACTATACGTTCGCCCCAGCAACCGGGAAAGGAGGGTCCGAGACCGGAACTCTCGCCCGCAAACTAATGCCCAGGTGGACTGGACCTCATCTGATAACAGACAAAGTGTCCTCAGTCGTCTACGAAATCAAAATCAGCAAAGGCCGCAAAGAGCCAATTGCTAAATGGGTACATCGAAATCAGATCAAACCTTACAAGGCGTTCAATGAATCCACAAAAGACAAAGATCTCACAAACTCACCGACTTCATGGGATAATAAGGTCGTCCAAACACAAGTTAGTAAATAAACTAATCAGGTTTAAACTACCATATTTTCCACCCTATAAGTCGCATTGTCCAACTTGAACTTAGAAACGCTAAGCCTAAAACCCACAACAAAAACTAACCTTAACAACCGTTTAAATCCACGAGATTTAATTTGACCTCGGTCATAAAGTTGAGACCTGTTTTCTTGTGTGTTGCACTTTGGAATCTGACGACAAGAGTGTGTCGAAGCAGTGAAACGTTGTTTCCTTGTTGTTTAGTCATTACTGTTGTCATTAGTTGAGATATTGTTTGGTTCTGAACACTCCCAGCCAAAAAGGTTTTGTATTAACATTGGTTAATGAATGATATGGATTTAACTATGCCAACATGCAGTTCGTTTTGTTAAATCTCAATCGTCGAAGAGTCAATGTAGTTTAAAGCTACTCAAGGTACAATAAACTACACTGGTCTCACAATTTCTAAATTGAACCGATTCGATCGTTTCTATTCTAGATTATCTATTCATTTTGATGAGTCTCGCCATAGACTTCAAAATTTATTAGGAATACCAAATCCTACGTCGTTCGTCTAAAAGACAACAGACATTTAGATCAAACTATATTTCATTTTTATTTTAGTTTAACCTAAACTAAGTAATGAATGGAGGAATAGTTTGGAATTAGAGGCCTTCGTTACAGAAGCCCTCCAAAATTTTATAGGTACAAATCCCTATATCTAATTTTACAGAATTGATCCACCCCTTAATTGGTAATTGTAGCTGATCTAAACCATGATAGCTTACATACCAGGTGCATATAGGTAAGGCTTAATGTAAAATCCCAATCATAAGCCCACCTAAAAAACCACATAATTGCATGACACATAGAACCAGAGTGGCACTGACTGGAAACCAACCAGCCAACAACCTTCGATGTGGGGACCTGCAGCTCCAACGCTTGGTCTTCAACCTCCATCCAAGGGTCGCCTCCTCTGCGTCAATCGAGGGATCCCCTCTACATGCTGATTATGAAAACAATTGTTGCTGATCAATCAACAAAACTAATCGTTGTGGAATTACTGCTGTGGAATTACCGCTGTGGATTATAAGACTTTGTTTTCCAAAGGATCACAGACTTTGTTTTCCAAGGGATTAAAAGCTTTTCGCAATGGGATTACCTCCGAACAGTATGGAATTTCCAAAAACTTTATGGGATTATAATTTTGATTTTTCTTTTCCACTTGCTGGATTACTTCAAGATCAGAGACAGTTCAAGGTTTCCTTTCGTGTTGGACCCCATCCCCAAGGACTGGCGATGGCTTCCAAAAGGGGGGAGATGTAGTGGGCATGACCGTGTCCACTTTGATACACCTGTGTACTTTTGAACTGTTCCAGAGATGACCTTTACTGACCTCTCAGTAAAGCAAGACATTTACTACAAATTAGTCACATAGTCACCAAAAGAGACTATTTCTATCTTTGATTTTATTCTAATGTAATCAAAAGAATAACTTTTGTCATTTTCATGATATATGTTATATGCTGTTATTCTTTTAATATGTAGTATTACTGTGTTGCTTGACCAAATGAAAGTGTCTACTCAAAATATCTATGACAAAGTTGAATGAGGTGTCAGATTGACTTGCTCAGGAGTTGTTTTTGTTGAGTTCAGCTGAAACTCTCGGTAGCGTCGAGATGTCTCCTCTCTTTCAGACACTTTTCCAAAACATTCCTCTTTGTTATCTAAGCAGACTTGCTGTCAACCTTGAGTTTTTCACTTCACGTTTTCACACTCCTCTTGGCCCACGGACCAATGAGGAAAGTGTGTTCTAATCTCAACATTTTTGAGTAAAAGCGTTTTTTTGCATGAACGCTTCAGAGTTTCTGGGAACTTCAAGACATGAAGACGTCCCAAAGAGCTGAATGAATGCCTGTCACCCGCCAAGGACAGTCATTCAGCTAAGGACTAAATAACATGCTGTTATGAGTCCACTTCGAACGAGCGTAAGCTCAAAACTTTGTTTATTCCTTCCTGGAATAAGTTTATCTTGAAGTCAGAGGCCAGGAGCTGACGCATTTTCTGATGACCAACGCGGAACCCAGGAGACGTTGAAAACGTAAACTAGAACCAGTTTTGGACGTGCTGGGCCTGAAGGACTCTGTGCATCTGAAGGCTGGTGTCATTTCTTTATCAGACTCGTCGTCGAAGGTAAAGAGCTGTTTACAAAACGTACCTGGATTTTAGCAGAAATCTGATGAGAAGTGTCACTTTTGGTAACATGCTCAAGACAATTTCCTTTAACCCATCTCTCCATCTTTCCTCCTATCTTTTTCCCTCAATTCTAAGCTGGAAACTATTTTAAGCTAAAGAGCCCACAGACTAAATATGTTTAACATCCAGTATTGAAGTCTGTTGTGTTAAATTTAACTGTGCTGACGTGTTAATTTGAAAGAAAGTGAAATCATGTCAATCAAGTGTAATGGTGTTGATTTTAGTTGATTCATTTTAAATAAATGATAGTGTCTCTTTGACATATCAAACTAAGTTAATGTCCATTGTCACTCTATGGCTTCTGTTTTATTTATCCATCATAAAGATCACAGAAATATTGGGTAAACTGAAAAAGAAAAGAATCTGTGAAATTACTATTCAATCTGAATAAGTAAATTAATTAAGGTAAAGAGGTCAGTATTAATATTGACCTCCTCATAATCCTTTACACAATTGACCATACTATTCTACTTGGAAAATTGGATAAATATGGTATCAGAGGACCTGCTTTGCAGTGGATACGTAGCTATTTGCATGACAGAAAACAATTTGTACAAATAGATTATTTAAGATCTGGACTCTGTAGTGTTTCATGTGGAGTGCCACAGGGCTCTGTATTGGGACCGAAGTTGTTTATTTTATGTATCAATGATCTGATGGATGTGTCTGGTATTCTCAATTGTGTCCTTTTTGCTGATGACACCACTTTTTTTAATTCGAGTTATGACTTGGAAAAATTGTTAGAGTTAATTAATAAGGAGTTTGTCAAGATACAAACTTGGTTTGATTTAAATAAGCTATCATTGAACACAGATAAAACAAACTACCGTATTCGCCGGAGGAAAATACGCTCCGGTGTTTAATCCGCTTTGTCTAATTATTAACAATAATCAAGAAAAAAACGTACACAATACGCCTCGGAGTTTAATACGCGTCATCACCACGCGACGCGTCAGCGCCTCATTTGCCCTAATCAAGATGGCGGCGACAGAAGCAAGCGAGTACGAAGATCTTCACAAGGAAACACGGTAAAACAATTATTTCTTTGCGAGAAAAAATATATTTCTTAGCTGACTTCATAGCAGACGGGCTCCTGAGCTTAACGAAATGTTCAAATCAGCTGGATTTAAAAAAAAAAGTTCGCTGAATTTTAGGCAGGCGCCAGGCGGGTCAAACCGGACGCTTTCTTTCTTTAAATTTAGCTAAATAAACGCTTAAAAAATATATTTCTGAGCTGACTTAATAGTAGACGTACTCCTGAGTTTAACGAAATGTTCAAATCAGCTGGATTAAAAAAAAAAAGTTCGCTGACTTTTATGCAGGCGCCAGGCGGGTCAAACCGGACGCTTTGTTTCTTTAAATTTAGCTAAATAAACGCTTAAAAATATATTTCTTACCTCACTATAGCAGACGGGCTCCTGAGCTGAACCAAATGTGAAATCAGCTGGATTTAAAAATCTGCGGTGTGGTTTATGAGTGGCAGAGGTGTCAAGTAACGAAGTATAAATACTTCGTTACTTTACTTAAGTACAAATTTTAGTTATCTATACTTTAGTAAAGTAATTATTTTTCAGCCTACTTTATACTTCTACTTCTTACATTTTCACGCAATTACTGGTACTTTCTACTCCTTACTTTTTAAAAATAGCCTCGTTACTTTTCTTTCATTTTGCCGTTTTTTTTTGTAGAATATAGATATTCACGCAGGACTTTCCAAAAATTGGAACATAAAATATCCGCATCAGCAGCCGTCGTCACTCACCAGTGTTGCCAGATTGGGCGGTTCACCGCGATTTTCCTTCTGACTTTTGCGGGTAAAGAGTGCTTTGGGTGGGTGGGACTCTATCTGGCAACACCGGTCACACGCGTGTGTCTTTACATCCGGGGCAGCGTCGGCAGCTCCGGGACCCTCCATCAATGTAGAAGCGTATGCGGGACCGGGACCCTCCATCAGTAGTTGGGGCGTCTTCTATAGCAACTTCATCCGGCGAAGCCATGCTGTCTGTGACGCTGACTTGTTAGGGGCTCTGCTAGCGCTAGCATTAGCGTCTCGCGAGACAACGTTACCTCTCAACGAGAGATATCGCGGGAGTTTAATATCGCGAGATCTCGTACAACGAGATCTCGTTACTACTGACTTCTAGTGACCTAGTAACATACTAATGTTGTATAATAAATATAAACGTGAAAGACAACAAAACCAGGAGAACCCTTGACCAATTTGTTCTGCACCGGGCAACACCAGAGGCAGATATGGTATGTAAAAAAAAAAAAAAACTGCCATCTGGAAAAATATCCTTTGAGGAAGTGGAGAAGATCACTGAAAGTCTTCACCTGGTTGGCAGGTAAAAATTCAATAATTTCCAGTGTAGTGGTGAACCATGTTTAATTATTGATAGTTATAAACAAAAGTGTACAATTGACACGTACAAATAAATACATAATTGTGAATTTACTTTATGCAAACATACAACCTTGTCCATCTTTAAAAAAACACAGTTCATATAGGTAAATTAATAAATACATTTCAAAATGTAGTTTAAATACAATGCTAAATTATAAATATAAACAATACACGTTTTTCCATTTATTTATCACTACATAACCTAGGCTATGTATCACTAATGAACTTTAACACCTTTTGGCAGGCTGAACATGTCTATGGATGAGCTGTATGAGGAATGTGTGACTGCAAACAGCCTGATAGACCACCTCACCTCAGGAGAAAGAAAGGTGGCAGTCCCAGGGAACAGCAGAGAAGTGGATGCAAGTTCTTCAGGCAGCTGACCTCCCCAACATCCAGCTGTTGTATCCTTTGTCCTCAGCATCCCATCTTCCACTGGGTTTGTGGAAAGGATTTTCTCTTTCATGAAAAGTAAGTGGACTGATGTGCAAAACAAATGTTCTACTGAACTAATTAGAAGTGAGCTCATTGTCAGTCTAAATTATGAAATGTCTTGCTCAGAGTTTTACTCTTTGGCACTGAAAAACAGAGCATTCCTTGCTGCAGCACGATCTCAGCAGAAAAACAAATGGAAAAAATAGGTTGACTCCATAATGTAACGTTCCACTGTTTTAGTTTACAAGTTTTTTATTTTTACTACAAGTGGAAAGCCATGGCCTTTGAGGCACAATGTGTTTATGTTTACAGATTTACTACAAACTTTATTTGCACGTTGCACTAAATGCACTATTACAGAATGTTCGTATTGATTTTTTGTTATTTAATACTGTTTTAAGTTATTAAGCAGGACAGAGGTCTGTTTAAGAAAGATACATAATTCTGTTTTAAGTTATTAAGCAGGACAGAGGTCTGTTTAAGAAAGATACATAATTCTGTTTTAAGTTATTAAGCAGGACAGAGGTCTGTTTAAGAAAGATACATAATTTTCAAAAGATGTTTGTTTCTGGCAATTCTATTTGCACTAAAAATAAATGGTTAATTGTGTAATAATTTGTTTATACATATTTTTATAATTCAAAAACACGTATCCAAATGAATTCAGGTTGATTTCAAAGTGAGGAGGGGCAGGCAGGGTGTTTGTGTGTCTGTGTGTGTGTGTGTGTGGGGGGGTGACCAGCCCTGCCGAGAGGTGTCCCTTATTTATTTATCAAGGAGTTGGCAACCCTATTTTCAATGGGCATATATGCAGTTAAGACAGGTAGCTTAGTGCACCCCTAGTTTTTCAACATTAACAATATAATATAATCTAGTCTAAAAAAATGATTTTTGTGGGGGAGGTGGGGTTGTATACAATAGTATGTGTGGTGCAGCCTAAGCATTTGTCTTTGTTGTTGCTTTTTCTTACGCTACTTTTACTTTTATACTTTTAAGTAGTTTTTGAAACCAGTACTTTTTTACTTTTACTTGAGTAAAAAGCTAGAGTTGATACTTCTACTTCTACAGAAGTAATTTTAAATCCCAGTATCTATACTTCTACTTGAGTAATGAATGTGAATACTTTTGACACCACTGATGAGTGGTATCTTGCCAACAAAAACAGCGAACCTCACAGCTAATAGCAGCTACATCCACAGCAGGGAGCGGGCAGCGACAGAGTCAGTCCGAACAAAGGAGGCTTTTTTCGGACACAGCAAGTAGAAACTTCTGGAAGTGGCCCCTCTTTCTCTTCACTCTCTGAGTCCTCTGCTGGCTGCTGCCTACAGCGCCTCTATAGCGGCCGAAACTGGTACTGCACCATTTTCGCCAAAAATGAAAAACGAAGAATCAGAGCGAAAAATGAGTCTAAAAATATGGGAAAAAATCCATAAATAATACTCTTCGATGTTTAATACGCTGGACATTCAAATTAGCAAAAATACTACGTATAATACAACGGTTTTTACGGTATATGATTTTTAGTAATGAAAAGATATCTTCTGCTGTTCCTTTCATAATTAATGTTGTTGAAATATGTAGTGAATGAAACGAAGTTTTTGGGAATAATTATTGATGATGAACTGTCTTGGAAGCAGCACATAAATTCTGTTAAAACAAAAATATCTAAATCCACGGCTGTATTATACAGAGGGAAAGACTTATTGAACGATAAAGCCTTGTATTTGCTGTGTAATGCAATAATTGTACCACATTTGAATTACTGTGTTGATGTTTGGGGAACAGCGTGCAGAACTATAACAAAGCCTATTATTATCTTACAGAAAAGAGCTATAAGAATCATAACAAGAGTGCATTACTGTCATCCATCTAATATATTGTTTTCTAAAATGAAACTATTGAAGTTCTATGATCTGGTGGAATATAATGGAGTCCTCGAGTTACGTACGAGTTACGTTTCTACGCACTGTTCGTATTCCGATTTTGACGTAAGTCGGAAATCAGTACACATGGCGTTCGTAAGTCCTGATTTTTTGACGTAAGTCGGAAATCAGAACACGTGGCGTTCGTAAGTCCGGATTTTTTGATGTAAGTCGGAACTCAGAACACGTGGCGTTTGTACGCTGCGCCGCACACCCTTTTATCGACATGAGACTGAACAAGCGTACATCTTCTTCTTCTTCTTTCGGCTTTTCCCTTTTCAGGGGTCACCACAGCGAGTCATCCTCCTCCACCTCAAGGCCGAGATACAGTGAAGCAGACGCGTATACGGAGCGGCTGCTTTACTTCAGCTGACTTCAGCTCAGACGTTCTCCTTGTTGTAATATGAGCTGCTGCACACGAAGGGGACAACTGAGCACGCTGATTGGTCACTTGCTGACACGCCTACTGAATTGATTGACAGCGCTCAGTCAGCTGAATGTGAAACCTAGTTGAAAGTGAAACCTTTAACATGAGCAGCTCGCTGGACTTCTGCGGTGTTCTGATGCGCTGTTTCTACTATATATGTTATAAAAAGTTCTCTCAGAAATAAAAATAATAACAGGGAGCGCTTTTCCTGCAGCACACAGCCCACCAGGGGATATTAAAACATCGCGCACCAAGGTAGGACCTGAATTCATTCATTTCAATCATCGAGTGAACGGAGGAAGAAGCGGTTACTTGACTTTAGGCAAAAAAACAAAAGAAAAGGCCCGATCAGCGATAAAGAAGGGGAATTTATTTCATTTGTGTAACATACAAAACAGTCCGGCGCCGGGAAGTTTATGGTCAGACACCGCGTATCGCGCACGCGGATCGCGTATGCGTAGTAAAAAAATACCTTTGCGCGTACTTGCCCTGAGGGGCTACGCGGGGCTACGCTGCGTACGGGGCGTACGTACGCTGCGTATTGGCGTATCGTGAGGACGCTCGAGTGTATCTCGCCCTTCACTCTGTCCTCTGCATCCTCTGTCCTCACTCCAACTACCTTCATGTCCTCTCTAACTGCATCCATATATCTCCTCTTTGGCCTTCCTCTGTGTCTTTTTCCTGGCATCTGCATTTCTAACATCCTTCTACCAATATACCCACTGTCCCTCCTCTGGACATGTCCAAACCATCTCAGTGTGTCCTCTCTATCTTTATCTCCCAGTTGTTCAACATGTGCTGTACCTCTGATGATCTCATTCCTGATCTTATCCATCCTTGTCACTCCTAAGGAGAACCTCAGCATCTTCATTTCTGCTACTTCCAGTTCTTTCTCCTGTCTTTTTGTCAATGACACTGTCTCCAGACCATACAACATAGCTGGTCTCACCACTGTCTTGTAAACTTTTCCTTTGACCTTTGCTGACACCTTTTTGTCACAAATCACTCCTGAAACTTTTCTCTGAACATGACAAATACTGAACAAGCGTACATACTGGTCCATAAACATGCACAGAACTTTATTTACAAACGGTTAGCTAACCCATTACACCACACATTCATCTATAAACACAGCACGTACTAGCGTTCGGAGCGCGTTCGTAAGTCCGGATTGTCATAAGTCAAGGACTCCCTGTATTCTTTTACTAATGTACGAAGCACAGAATCAAACACTACCTCCGAATATTCAAAAACATTTTGTAAAGAGGGAAAGCAGTTATAACTATAAGGGAACTGACATTTTTGTTAAACCACAATATAGAACAAGTTTTAGGAGTAGGTCTACATTAATACAGTGCATACGGTAGGTACCGTATTTGCCGGATTGCAGGTAGTCCCCGACTTACGAGCGAGTTCCGTTCCTCCGAGGCGCTCGTAAAGCGAAAATTCGTAACTTGGAACGGCCGCCACGTGTCTCGTAAGTCCGGAATTTCGCTCGTAAGTTGGAACGGTTTTGCTAGCGCGACTACAAACACTCGTTTTTCATCGAAAAACTGCTTATGAGTGCATAAAAATGATCGGAAACGTGTGTCCACATGTTTAGCTAACGAACTGTGGTGAAAAAACACAGAAAAACTCGGTATTTTTTGCGTTTTTTCCAAAAATTCGCCAGCTCGTAAGTCCGGAACCTCGTAGGTCAGAGCGCTCGTAAGTCGGGGACTACCTGTATAGGTCGCACCGGAATATAGGTCGCAGTGTCCAGTTATTGCCAAAGAATTGGAAAAAATCCATAAATAGGTCGCACCGGAATATAGGTCGCACCTACGTCACCGCCGACGTAACGCGTCATCCACTGCTGACGCGCCGCGTGACCGCTGAGTCAACCCGGCAATATGGACCGAGTGTTTAGCTTTGCTGCTAATGTCTGCCAGAAGCTAACAGAAGCTAACACGAGACGAGTCCGCCTCTCAGAAAACACAAATAAAAAAATAGAATGTTATGTCAAATGTTTTTCCCAGGACATAGTTAAGTACATTAGAGCCTTATAATTACTCTGTAAGCAGAAATAAATATACTTATACTATATACCTATTGGTTTCGAAGCAATTTACAACATAAAGAGAAGCTAACACGAGACGAGTCCGCCTCTCAGAAAACAGGAATTAAAAAATCGAATTTTAAGTCAAATATTTTCTATAGACCATCGTTACGTACATTAATGTCTTATAATTTAAACTCTGTAAGCAGAAAAAATATACACCTCTCTTCAAACCCTCTCTAGCAAACTTGAGGAAGAAACAGGAAGTCAGATTTTATAAAAGAGGGCTGCGACTTGCCTCTCCCAGGGACTAGGCAGGGAATAGACCTTTTACCAGTTGACGTCATCACGCAAAGCTCGGCAGAAACGAGCGTTCTGATTGGACGGCAAAAAGCCGAAACCGGATGCCGGGGGTTAGGAAGGAGCCGAGGAGCTTCGTAATGATAGAGAGTTGTAATTTAGAAGCTTGATTTCTTAAAATAGTGGACAACCACTGGTCAAAATGCCTGAACATTGTGCCGCAGATACGAGAGGAGGTGACTGTGTGCGCTGATGGAAATTGGGGAAATCCTTCAGGCTTTTTGCGGATGTCCAGCAGGGTGAGCCGTTGTGTGTAGTTGTCAACAACCTGTATTATCCAAGCGTCAGAAATAAATGTTTTAAATTTCTCACACCAATACTTCTGATATTTAGACTGGTTTGGTTATTGTTACAGGTTCAACATCTTCTGTTAGCTGCTATAACTAGCGCCATGTCTTCATAATGAGCCGTCAGTATAAGCACAGTATGTAAACAAAAACATGACGTTTGAGTCACACAAATGTTCACAGCGTCCTTATTTCTTATTTGATTTCTGTAAACTATGTCTTAAATACAACCTGAGGCAATTGGTGATGTTGTGATGTGAAAAATAATAACTATCCCAAGTGATAGCTTTCCTAGGGAAATTTAATTATCTTTGATTTACTAATGCACTTATGCTGTTTATACAGCTTACACTTTAGACGTAACATGTGTGAAAATCTTAAATATATTACAAACAATATATTTTGCATGTGAATTCCATAATGACACATACAATAGTTGTATATTGTGTTTGTGATTGTTTTTGCAGAGGATGTGGCTGCAACCATGTTGGAAATACACCAACCTGCACCCAGTTACCTTGTACATGGAAGAGACCAGCCCAAAAACGAACTGCACCTGCTACTTGGATGAGCTGCAAGTTTTAAAGTGAGTTTAATCAGTGTTCCTGAAGACATTTCATATTACGCTTATAACACAAATACCCAGAAAGGTGACTTTCAGTGAAACTTCACCAACAATTGGAATAATACAATATCACTTATCTTGTCTTATCCCAGTCAAAAAACTATTCAACATTGTACAATTGTAGTTTATTGTATTGTGTTAATTATTGTTGTTTTCTAGTGGCACTAGATAATAAATGCAATCACATATGTACGGTTTTAAATGTTTTCTACAATGGTAAGATCTGGAATAGTTTTTTGACATTTTTTAAAAAACACTTCTACAAATAGATTTGCTAATATGTGTTAGATATCAACCACATTTTTCATGTTGGTGTCATTTAAGGCATGACATCTATGTTGAGAAGTTTTCCAGGAGAACGCTGAACAGACTGTGTTTTGACCCACGACATCCTGATGACCGGAATGAGCCCACCATCACTGCTGGCTGGTCTTCACAAGGACATTTTGAGCGTGGAGCCATTCTTGACCTATTGCAGGTTGTAGTAGTAAACATTAAAAACCAATAACGCTTATCTGTATGTTTCTTTAATTCCTTTATTTTGTCTAGATTTTAAAACTCCTTGTTTTTTTCCTTTTAAGATATGCTCAAAGCCCTGGCTGTGGTTTCTCGATCCAGACTCTCCGGCAGATGAAGTAGCTGACGACCGCGACCCCTGTTCAATCTCCACGCCATCAGAGAGACCTGCCAGAAGTTCAAAACATCTTTAAATGTCTCACAAGCACACACATTATTTATATAAGTCACAAACAGAAACAACACATACCAGAAGATCAGAACAAGTGCTCAATACAAAAACAACTGGACTTTATTTGTTGCAGAAAACGTTTCACCCTTTCTGCAACAAATAAAGTCCAGTTGTTTTTGCATTGAGCGCTTGTTCTGATTTTATCATGTCCTGGACGACTGAGAATCTTCACCAGCACACTAAAACAGCATTTGTATATTAACAGATTAAAAAATTTAACTAAACAAAAGTTCCACTTCACTAAAAGTCAAATTAGAGCACAGTTTCTTTATTTTTAAAGGTTGGTGTGTTCATTTCTAAATTTAATGTACTACAATCAATGTGTTTTGGGATGTGTGGACTATCTCATTAATCAATTACTGTAATAAACATGGATTTGAATACAGTATATAAATTTGGTAAAATTGGGGAGGGAATGACTGAGCCAGCTGAGGAGTGCTGTGAGTTTTCATTGGATTAGCGTGATGTCCTTCAAAAACTTCAACAAATGTGATGTCACGGTCGACATAATTTATTTAAAATACATATATTTGGATCATGACAGGCCTGACAGGTCCATAAATGCGTGTCGGCCCAGCGGGCAAGCGAATCTTTGTGCACCGCCGGGCCAGTTAGACGCTGCTGTAAACACCTGTACTTACAAAGATATTTTTACTTTATTGCACTTACTGCTAAAAAAGGTCACAACCCTCCTACGGTGGCCCTGAGGTGCAAAACACATTAACAAATAAGGCTAAACACTTATTTGTTAATGTGTTTTGCACCTCAGGGCCACCGTACACCGATGCTCCCAGCAAAACTGTGCACAGTGTTTGATGCTATTTTATTCACCTGTTATTTCTTCAGGGGGGTTGAACAGACTAGCTTCCCTTTTTCAACCTCTGACTTGACATCAAACCCTTTGTCAGCAAGGAGTTGTTGGCCAGTTGCTGCTGTAAAACAAAAAGTATTAATTCATATTTGACAATAAACAAAACAGTCTTGTGTATAGTTAAACTGTATGCTTATACACATTGATGACAGGATTGCTTTTTTTTTCTGTGACAGCATTTCACAGATGCTCCCAGCAAAACTGTGCGAATGACTTACAGAAACAGAGAAATGGCTGAAATGTTTTTAAAGTCAGACCTCAAATAATGTTAATAAAACATGTTTGTCTTGTGGAAACTACTACTGTATATTTTTTCAACGCAGAAAGAGTTCAAATGATGACAGCTAACAGTGCAGTGGTCTGTTCATTCTTATACAGCTGCATGTTTTATGCTATTTTATTCACCTGTTATTTCTTCAGGGGGGTTGAACAGACTAACTTCTCTTTTTCCACCTCTGACTTGACATCAAACCCTTTGTCAGCAAGGAGTTGGTGGACAGTTGCTGCTGTAAAACAAAAAGTATTAATTCATATTTGACAATAAACAAAACAGTCTTGTGTATAGTTACTGTAAACTGTATGCTTTTACACATTGATGACAGGATTGCTTTTTTTTTCTGTGACAGCATTTCACAGATGCTCCCAGCAAAACTGTGCGAATGACTTACAGAAACAGAGAAATGGCTGAAATGTTTTTAAAGTCAGACCTCAAATAATGTTAATAAAACATGTTTGTCTTGTGGAAACTACTACTGTATATTTTTTCAACGCAGAAAGAGTTCAAATGATGACAGCTAACAGTGCAGTGGTCTGTTCATTCTTATACAGCTGCATGTTTTATGCTATTTTATTCACCTGTTATTTCTTCAGGGGGGTTGAACAGACTAACTTCTCTTTTTCCACCTCTGACTTGACATCAAACCCTTTGTCAGCAAGGAGTTGGTGGACAGTTGCTGCTGTAAAACAAAGTATTTATTCATGTTTGACAATAAACAAAACAGTCTTGTGTATAGTTACTGTAAACTGTATGCTTATACACATTGATGACAGGATTGCTTTTTTTTTCTGTGACAGCATTTCACCGATGCTCCCAGCAAAACTGTGCGAATGACTTACAGAAACAGAGAAATGGCTGAAATGTTTTTAAAGTCAGACCTCAAATAATGTTAATAAAACATGTTTGTCTTGTGGAAACTACTACTGTATATTTTTTCAACGCAGAAAGAGTTCAAATGATGACAGCTAACAGTGCAGTGGTCTGTTCATTCTTATACAGCTGCATGTTTTATGCTATTTTATTCACCTGTTATTTCTTCAGGGGGGTTGAAGGAAGAATCTCTTTGCATGTCGCAGGTTGAAACAGGTTGAAACTTCAACACAGGCAGTGGACTGAGGAACAGCGAGGTCTCGTAGTAGACCTAGCTAGCTGCTAGCTTAGCAACTGTCCAGTAGCATTCTGCTGCGGGAGGTTGTTCTGTTTTGTCTGTTTCCCATATCCAAGATGTAATGTAGGAACGTAATCCACGGAGCTTGGATCACCACCATCCACGGATCACCACCGTACGGAGCTAGGATCACCACCGCGACCAGAGTAGTATTATTACCCCAGACTTCCGGAAAATTCTGGAAAAATACGAGTGCGCATGCGCGATGACGTCAACTGGTAAAAGGTCTATTAGATGAGGTCAAGGGGGAGGAGAGACAGGTTAGTTTAGGTCAGAAGTAGAAGCTCAAGTGTTAGACTTCAGGCGCCAGCTTCTTGATGTACTGATTAACTTGTCTTAACACTTTTTTAAGCAAATACTAACGATCAACTTGACATGACCTTGGCCTAAACAGTCTTTCTTTATCACAATCTGAAATGTAGAATCAAAAATTACTTTTGAGTAAAACATTAGCTTGCATTAGTTGAAAGAAATCATTATCCACAATATTCCTGGGGGTGTCACTGTAGAAGCGAATGTGCATTGTACTTCCTGTCCGACACCGGAAGTGCCTGTATTCTATAGGCGGAGTATGGATCGCGGGTGTTTTTGAAAGTTATTTTCATTCATTTTATCGGAGCAAACACAGCTTTTGTTTAAACGGAACGTTTACTGAAATGTCCTACCGGGGTTCAGGTACCTGCTGTGCTGTTCGCGGCTGCACCAACAACCGGACCAAGCTAAATCTTTGGCTAAAACAACAGTGTTTTCAACACGGACCCAAAACAAAGAAAGAGTGTTCCTGCATCCTACTCTATGGCTGTGTCTGCGCGATCAGGTAACATCTGTAATTTCTTTTTATTCAGGGAGGGTTTATTAATGAGAGTTTTGGATGATTTACTGTCTTAAAATGATATATGTCAGGCGCGACCGGTGTTACAGAACACCGTGACTTTTAGCCGAGATAGCTGCTAACAAACGTTAGCCGAGAGGCCGGAGCAAACGCGTTCGCTATTTATGTATTTTTAAATTATGTCAGCGCGATCAGGTAACATCTTTTTATTCGGGGAGGGTTTTTTAATGAGAGTTTTGGAAGATTTACTGTCTTAAAACGATAGATCTCAGCCGCGACCGGTATTTTTAGCCGAGATAGTTGCTAACAAACCTTAGCCGAGAGGCCGGAGAAAACGCGTTCGCTATCTATGTATTTTTAAATTATGTCTGCGCGATCAGGTAACATCTGTAATTTCTTTTTATTTGTCCCTCCTCTTTTAATAAAACGAGTGGTGTTCCCACATTTTTAATGAACTAAAACAACAAAGTTTGGACTGTCTTCAACTGTATTACTCGCATGTAAACAAACGGTGTTTCCGGTCAACCGGAAGTCGTGTGCACATTTCGCGCAAAGCGTCATGGGGCGTAGGAATACTGTACTGTGGATACTGTTCCACAGTCGACTCAAATAAGTGATTACTTCAACATTAAAATGATATGAAATAAACATCATAAAATAAAGAAAAAGATACACAAATTAAATTGTTTCTTTTTCTTAACTATACAGTTACTTTAATTTTTGAAGTGTCCTCATAATAACTTTGATAAAAGTATTTTGATTATCAAAATATTTAATAATAATAATAATAATAAAATGAAAGAAGATTATTCTTTGATTATTTGAATCAATATTAAAATTAAAGAGTCTCTTGGTGAGATAAGTTGTGTCCTGGATTCAAATTAATTGGATAAACCGTGTACATTCTTCCCTTGAGGGTTTTCCAAGAAAAGGTGTCTCACTGATAGTTTCAGAGGCCTGAAGTGTAACCCTACATAAGGATACAAAAAGTAGTAGCTGTTAAAGGTAAAGTAAGGCAGAACATTAAACATTGGCAAGATAATGGCTTTAAATGATGTAATTTGCTATTTCATAGGAAAACCAGTGACAATATATTACAATAAACATGAAAAGGAAAGCACTAGATAATTTTACCACAATTTGAAATTGGAAATGGTGAGTAAGGTTATCAAAACAAGCAGTAAGTCCAGCTAAGATGATCTGGCACATTTGTAAGATCTGCCAATGTATAATAGAAATACTACACTCTAAAAACTGCTGGGTTGACAACCCAAAATGTAACCCAGTGCTGGGTCAAATTTGGACCGAGCCAACTCTGGATTGTTTTAACTCAACAGGGTTGGGTTGATGGTTTGACTAAGCAAGCTGGATTAGGGCAGCTACCCAATGATTGGGTTAAATTGACCATTGTTTAAAGTTAAAGTTACCCAAAATTGAGTTGAAACCTAACACAAGGATCTAAAAAAGCTAAGTCTGGTCCTCTGGACATTCAAAAAAAACAAAACAAAACAAAGCAAAAAAAAACAAAAAACCTGTAGAAACGTTTCGTCTTTCGTCCGAAAGACTTCCTCAGTCTGAGAGGCCATCTTTGTGAAAAGAAACCATCCATCATTAAACAGAGGTGGAGGCCTCCGGGTTCAACTGTCCCCCACTTACAATGCTGTTATTGCTAGTATCACTCAGCCCTCTGTGAATAGCAAACAACCATCAGGGTGTTAACGATCCATCATCAGGCTGATGGTCCTCCTTGATCATGTGAGCAGCTGGTTTCGGCTGTCATCAGCCAACTGGTTGATCCACTGTGGGAGGGTGCTATTTATAAGACTGAGCTGAATACAGCTTCTCAGACTGAGGAAGTCTTTCGGACGAAAGACGAAACGTTTCTACAGTTTTTTTTTTTTTTTTGAATGTCCAGAGGACCAGACTTAGCTTTTTTAGATTTTTATACCTGGATTATTGAGCATGCATCAGGGCTAACACAAGGGTTATTTTACCACCATATTTTGCTTAAAAAAATAATTTTTTTTTTTAACTTTAAAATCCACCATATACAAACTGGATTAAAAACAATCATATTACCTCAAAAGTACTTTTATTTCCAAATGATATATACTGTATATGGCAACAGAATTCATATATGAAAGTTTCAAGGCAGACAAGTCAAGAAAGTATACAATTCATTAAAACAGCTCCCTTACTTCAGTTCATTCTTTGATTACAGCTCCAAAAATACACATTTATACACAATAAATACTTTAATGTAAACGGTTTTACAGCAAACACGCAAAAAAATTGCAGCCATTTAACAAGTGACTATATCAGTACTTTAATAAAATGGTAACAGGAAAAACTGTAGGTCAGAACATTTAATTATTCTTTATGAGGAACATTCACCCTTCCATTGCAGCTAATTGGGCCCTCATTAATTTTTATTAGATTTGATTCATGTCCAGGGATTCCATAGATAACAATGTGAAGAAAATCCCAAACTGGGCACATGACATTGTTTAGTTTACATCAAAAACACAAAAAACTTTAAAAAGCCATCAACAGCAGCACCCATAAGAAATGGATGCTCCATAGCAATTTCATTTATGATAACAAAAGCTTGGGAACAACATTGCCTGTCGTCCCCAAGCTTGAGTATGTACAGATACTCTGTTGCTGCATCTTCAAGATCCTCCACCATGTGTGTCCCAACCTGATGGAGGGAAAAGACATAAAGCAAGCCATTAGTGATTTAAAACATAAAGATGAACATTCCCCATTAATAATTTTCTACTGATTCTTGTTTGATACAAAACCTCACTATTGAATATGACACACCTAGGTTTACGTACACTCTAAAAAAGCTAAGTCTGGTCCTCTAGACATTCGAAAAGTTAAAAGTTTTATTTGTAACCTAATGTGTTTGTTTTGTGTTTTAGTGTCAGTGAGGAATAAACTGATGTTCTGATCCATCCAGAACCCAGTCTGACTGGATGATGGGTCCAGCTGACAGCAGGTTCTGGTTCCAGAGGACCTCCTTGTTAGAAAGTCACACAGACCTGAGTTCAGTTTTCTTGTTTCTCCTCAGAGACTCTGAGAGCAGACACGATGCGTTCAGGGACACCTCTGAAGTGTAGGACACTATTGTTTTTATGATGGTTTCACTTCATCAAAGTGAACTCCAGTTCATGTTCAGGTGAGAAGAGATCCTGAAGAAACTGAGTGACATGATTGAATCTGAGGAGATTTCACACCAACTTCACTTTATTAAAGATTGTTCTGATGTTTGAACAATAAAACCTCAGAGCCTCCTCACCTACAGGACTGGACCCAACCAGACCCTGTGGAGCTCCAGCTGTGTCCAGCGGGCCTGTTCTCAGAACCTCCCTCACAGCTGCAGCAGCTGGAAGGAGCTGTAACTGTGAGAAGTTTCAGGCCATGAGGAGAGAGCGTGTTGAAGAGAACAAGCTGGACTGAAGAAACGTGGAGGCTGAAGGAACGACACCTTTGTCTTGGTGTGACTTCAAGAGTCTGTTTCCACGGTTCAGAACCAGGAGACGAGGAGTTTGGACCTTCATGGAGGATCTGATGAAGTGATGAAGGTCCTCTTCATCCTCTTAGGTCCACACAGGAAGTGTGTGTCCATCTTCATGACTTTGGGGCTTCTTGCTGTTGGACTTGGACAGATGACCTCTGCTTCACCCTCCAGTTGCCCTTGGGTGGTGTTGGCTCAGGGCAGCTGGAGGGTTTAGAGCACCAGCTCTTACTTTAGTTCAACTTCTCCTTCTTGTCTCCAGTTTTTGGGACGAGTAGATGTTGTGGTGGTGGACTAGATTACACTTTGTGTGTTCCTCCTCTAATCAAGGCAGGTTGCAGGTTAAAATCCTATTTGCCCAGAGGGCCTGAAAGCGGGCAGGCTGGATGTGGACAGAGAAGGTGGAAGTGGAGCTCGGACCTCCTGGAACATTCTGGATCAACGACAGGAGAAACCCCTGGTGGAGCTTTGATGAAAGTGGATTTTGATGGAAGGAGTCTGAGGTTGTCGGGCACAGATCAGGACCAGAAACATCTGGATCTGGGACCAGAAACATCTGGATCTGGGACCAGAAACATCTGGATCTGGGACCACATTTAACTCTTTGGACCCTCTGATGTGGCTCTTTTACACATTATTTATTTATTTATCCTCTTTATAATGTTTCCATGTGGTGAATAAGTCATATTTGTACAGACGTGCTGTCTGGAAACTTTCTTTTCTCAGCATCATCCAGCTCCTCTCAGCTGCAGCGCCTCTGTGTGACCACATGGGGGCGCTGTAAGAGGACTGCAGCAGTCTGGTTGGTCCTCATCAGTGATGTTCTCCTGCTGGACATGATGGAGGAAACTACCAAGCAGACAGCAGCTTCTTCTTTTCTTGATTCCAGGACAACAAACAGAATCAGCTCCTCCTGTCTCGACACTGAAACATGTTTTTAAAGAGAAGCTGCAGCTCAACACACACGTGTCCTTTTTATAGATTACAGCTGTTTCACTTCACATGTTGTTGTTTCAGAAGGATGTGAAATAAATAAATATATTTTAGTTTTGTGTCTCTGAAGTGAAGGTCAGAAAAGAAGCAGAGGTCCATGAATCATGGAGGTGATGAAGACGAGGAGTCACCAGAATATAGAAGACTTGAAGAATCCAGTCCTGAATGTGACGTTTTACAAACCAGCTGAAGCTTCTGAAGGTTTTATTAACTAGAAACTGTTCAAACATCAGACTTCCTCTGAAGCTGAACACTTCTAGAGAACATTCATTTGAGGTGAAAGTTTCATCGTCAACATTTTAATTTTTGTTCACACTAGTTTAGTGTTTAGTTTGTCTTACCTACTAAAATACATTACGATATATCTTAAAATAATAAAACAGTTGAACTTCACTGATCAAGTGCAGATTTATGTGAAGTTTGATCAATTAAAAATGTAAAGGAAATGTGGACACCTTGTAACAGCTGTTTACACTAACTGTTCAGAGTTATGTGATAAATGTTGACCGACCTCAATCAAAAGAATAATCTGAGTTCTTCAACAATATTCTGTTCCCCTCGCTCCAACAAAGACAAGAATCTGGTCAGTTAAAATCACAATTCAGTAACGTTTATTTTCAGTTTGAATAATGACAATATGAAATTATGGCAAATATGAAATATAATAACAGTGTTATGTCAAAAGGGTAAATATTAAATAGTTTAAGACTTTTAGAAGAGGTGTTATCTAAAATTTAGGACTAAAGTTTTAGCTCTAACGTTAAAATTTAGGTCAACTTTCTCTCAGATTCATGAACTTAAATGACATGTAAGAAAACAGTTGTCACTTGTTGTTCTCATCAGAAGGAAGATGTTTGTCCTACCAGGAGACGTCCATCTCTCATTAGCACAATGGATGTGATGAAGTGAGGCAGGAGGTTCACGTTGTCACTGGAAGAGGGATGTTATTCCTTGAGGGACCACGTCTCTTCCAGCAGGCGGTTGTGCCTCATCACTCACGGGGTGTTTGAGGGTTACCAGGACTTTTCTCCATCTCTCAGCTCACTGGATCGGAGTCCTCATGGACTTCTGGGCTGGCTCAGAGCAAACTCTCCACCAGGACATCCCACTTCTGCCAGCTTCGGACAACTTCTCCCCCTGAGACCGCTCTCCAACTCTGACCTTACGTGTCAGAGAACCAATCAAAATGCAGCTACCAACAGAGTGGGTGTGAACCAGCTGCATATAATTCATTTTAATGACACCCTCCTCTTAAAATCTCAGAGGGGAACAATACGTTTGTTTACATGATACAGGCAAACCTTGTTTTGTATCACACCGTTCTCTTAGAAAATGTAAGTTTGGTTCCTGACACATTGAAAACAGTGGGTTACTTCCATCGTTACTACGGCAACTACAGTTCTGTTATCCCGAGGCCATGCTAGGGTTCTGTCATTTGTTGATACTGAATTCTCTTGGACACTGAATGTCTGTTCCTTGCCAGCAAAGATTAGCACAAAGGGTTATTATTAACACAGAAGGTTAATGATTATAGTCAGTCTGGAGCCAGGGTGGTCCAGGATGTCGACTCATCCTGACTTGGAGATTTAGCCCAGTGGGGGAGAAGCAGTGGTGTAGTCTATGTGATACTCAGGTATATGGAGTATACCCACTAGAAAAGTTTAAGAATTTCAGTATACTCACTTAAAACTGCCCAATGATACATGACATATCATTAGACATGTGTCATTGATACGTTAATCGGCAGCTAAACACTTACGTAACAATCTTATTGAATGCAGCGTTTTGCTTTGATACTGTTTTGTAGATTCTGTAACATGTTTTTAATACAAAGCCAACTGTTGTACAAAGTTTGTTGTCAAATATTAGTATCAGAGAAATTTGGAAATGTTCAATGTGCTTAAAAAATCAAAATAAATGTATGATTACATTGTACTAACCAATGTACTTTGGTTTCTAAGGACAGTATACACACTACAAAAATGTAGACTACACCACTGGGTAGAAGAGATGTGTCTCTGAGGATGTTTTGTCGTTTGAGGGATGTTGGTTGGACGTTACATTCCCCCACTTGCGATTTACAACTTGGGCACCTTGTTGGTGAATCACAACTAACAGCGTCCTTGCTTTAGGAGTATTCCAAAGAGTCACAGTTGATAGTTCCAAAAATAAACAGGAAGTTGAGGGTATTCCACAAACTCCAGCTACAAGTACTTGGGTGTGCACCTGAACGACAACCTCAGCTGGAGCATCAACACCACCAGCCTGATGAAGAAAGCTCATCAGAGACTCTACTTCCTCAGGCGGCTGAGATGGAAGTTCAGTCGTCACCTCCTTCTACAGGGTGCAGTGGAGAGCATCCTGTGCTCCAGCATCATGGAGTGGCATGGAGGCTGCACAGCTGCAGAAAGAAAAGCTTTCAGGATGGGAAGAGAAACATCTTTAGCTTCAGAATAGAAGTCCACTTGTTTTGTTTTTTAACCTTCTTTTAGGTCAAAGTCCAGAAGACCTTTCTCTTCAACACTTGAACTTCTGCTTGGGTTTTGTTTCTAGTTTTATTTTTTACTAACATATTTCTGAAAATGAAAAGGATCAAATAGACGACCCACACAGCTGTTAATGAACACACTGAGATGAGAGACCAGTCTTTCCTCGGTCCTCTGGTTCTGGAGTCCAGGTTGGTCTGTGGAGCTGCTCAGCAGCTGCTGTGAAGGAAATGACAGGTTCTAACATCTGGTCTGTTTCAACTTGAATCTAATGAGTTTTGTTCATGTCAACAATTATCAAGAGTTTAATCATGAAGACAATTTAAATTCTTCTCACCAGAGACGTTCACACGACACATTCCAGAACCAGAACCATCTTCTGTCTTCACTTGACACCTGTACAGACCAGAGTCCTCCGTCCTGAGTGAGGACAGGTGGAGTCTGATGCGTCCTTCTCTGAGGACGTCTCCGTCCCTCTGGACTCGTCCTGCAAACTGTTCATCCTGAGCCTCTGACACCTCAACACCTTCATGGAGCAGATACAGGAGTGACTCTCTGAGAGGAGCTAACAAGCTGCAGTAGATGAACAGGTGTCTCCAGGATGTCTCAGGTGTGGTGGCAAGAAAAATATATTTTACAATATATTTTTCAACAATATATTGCATTTCATAATAATGTAATTTTGGGGTTGTTTGAAAGTATTTGACAAGATTAAGGTTACTGTGGTTTGTATCAGTTGATATGGATTATTAATACCCTAAAATTAAATTAAAATTACAGCATGAAATATATATTAAAATATATATTGAAAAATATATGAACACAATATATTGTAATATATGTAATAATATATAAGGAATTGCCGCTTTTAATATATTGAAAAATATATTAGAATATATATCTACACATATATGCCAAAATATAACAAAAAATATATCAAATAATATATTTAAAATATATTGTAAAATATATGAATTTAATATATTTTATGGTATATTAACCAATATATCTAAATATATTTTGCCATATATTGAAAAATATATGAACACAATATATTGTAATATATGTAATAATATATAAGGAATTGCCGCTTTTAATATATTGAAAAATATATTAGAATATATATCTACACATATATGCCAAAATATAACAAAAAATATATCAAATAATATATTTAAAATATATTGTAAAATATATGAATTTAATATATTTTATGGTATATTAACCAATATATCTAAATATATTTTGCCATATATTGAAAAATATATGAACACAATATATTGTAATATATGTAATAATATATAAGGAATTGCCGCTTTTAATATATTGAAAAATATATTAGAATATATATCTACACATATATGCCAAAATATAACAAAAAATATATCAAATAATATATTTAAAATATATTGTAAAATATATGAATTTAATATATTTTATGGTATATTAACTAATATATCTAAATATATTTTGGCATATTTTTTTTACATATGTGGCTATTCTTTATATATTATATAATATATTGCATTATATATTACATTGGTACATTTGTCAATATATTTTAGAAATATATATATATATATATATTGAAAAATATATGAACACAATATATTGTAATATATGTAATAATATATAAGGAATTGCCGCTTTTAATATATTGAAAAATATATAATATATATATATATATATATATATTTCACACATGCTTTTGAACAGTTAAACATTTTAACAATACACTAAATAACAGGATACAGTATTTAAAATGGAACTTCACTTTTATTCATTTACACAAAAAAAACTTTTTAACAAGTTATTATTATTATTTAAATTATTCAAATTCAATTTAAATAGCATATATTTATTTTAATTACATGTCATTTATGCATATGTAATGAACTAAATTAATCAAAATGCATAACATTTATGCAATTCCTTTCCATTCATACCAACAATCTTAATGAAGCAATCAGTTGTTGTTCTTTCAACATCTTTATTAAACTTCAAATCATATTAAATACACAAAATTATAATATCAAAATTAAAGTTTCACTTGTGCATATTCACAAGACCATAGGTCCCATTTTGGCCATACTTTTCCTAAAATATTACAAGTAAAAAAAATAAAGACTTCACCTTAGTGGATTTTGTAGAAACTTAAGCACCTTTTAGAACAAATCTTTGTAACACTTAACTCCACTGAATCTGGAAACAATTCAAGAAAAAAAATCTGGTTTGAGCTGAGGTAATACAATATGTCCCGCTAAAACATTTTAGAAACCAACCATCTATGAACTTGCATAAGAACTCACCTACACAGCCACATTCACACATCACTTCCTGTTAAGTGCTTCAACATCAAAAGAAAAAAGAAAGAACATTAAACAGGTATTTTCCTGACACACCCTTCAAAAACTATAAGGGATTTAAACAGTCTGTATGATGGAGAAACTGACAAAAAATCAGGTAGCTGTGTATGTGCATTATTGCCAGCCAAATCACTGGGGCAATTTGAGTTTCAGTGTCTGTACTTTTGGTGACAGCTTGGCTGAGTCCAGGTTCATCAGGATTTTCTGGTACACCTCGAATGTACGGGTCAGGCTTTTCGGATAGCTCAAGTTGAGTGCATAGATCAGTCCATAAAGCATCACGCACGCATGGCTGACACTCTGTAGGTTATGGAGGACTTCCACACCTTCCAGCACAACTCCAACATCAGCAAAGTGTCCATTACCTGGACCATCAGGACCACGACCCTCTGCTCGGACAGTGTAGATGCCCATGGTCTTCTCCGCAATGTCTGCCTCAGCCTCTCTGGATTCAATGTCCTGGAATATAAAGAGAGCAGAATGATTGGTTATGTGATCCTAACCTTGACCACTAAAATCTAAGCAGCTCATCCTTAGGCCAAGTGAATGTTCATTTGAAGAAATTTCTTTAAAGCACTGTATATATGTGTTATGTATGTAACATGTATGTATGTATTCTGTATGTATGTAGTATGAATGTATGTAGTACGTATGTATGTAGCATGCATGTATGTATGTAGCATGCACAACACCAACATCAGCAAAGCGTCCATTACCTGGACCATCAGGACCACGACCCTCTGCTCGGACAGTGTAGATGCCCATGGTCTTCTCCGCAATGTCTGCCTCAGCCTCTCTGGATTCAATGTCCTGGAATATAAAGAGAACAGAATGATTGGTTATGTGATCCTAACCTTGACCACTAAAATCTAAGCAGCTCATCCTTAGGCCAAGTGAATGTTCATTTGAAGAAATTTCTTTAAAGCACTGTATATATGTGTTATGTATGTAACATGTATGTATGTATTCTGTATGTATGTAGTATGAATGTATGTAGTACGTATGTATGTAGCATGCATGTATGTATGTAGCATGCACAACACCAACATCAGCAAAGCGTCCATTACCTGGACCATCAGGACCACGACCCTCTGCTCGGACAGTGTAGATGCCCATGGTCTTCTCCGCAATGTCTGCCTCAGCCTCTCTGGATTCAAGGTCCTGGAATATAAAGAGAACAGAATGATTGGCTATGTGATCCTAACCTTGACCACTAAAATCTAATCTAAAATCTAAGACTTCCTCACCCTCTCCCTGCGAGATTGTTCTTCCTAGAAAACAAAACCGAGCTGTGATGGTCCACACAGACAAATGGTTTTATGGCATAACTTCACAAACAGGAATTCTTACCCGAATGATGTCCTCCTTCTCTGTCTCCTGAACCTGGTAGAGAATCTTTGACAGCTCCTGATCCGACTCCATTTTCCCTATGATACGTTCATTGTATGCTTCACTCTGAGTGCTCGCCAGCATGGTACAATACTGAACTATGTGTGTGTGTGTGAAAAGACACAAACAATTTCAAAATAAAAACAATATGGCAGAACGTTGCGGCAAACTTTCATCCAGCCAGACTTGACTTACTCATGCGACGGTGTTGACGGAGGATTTTAATGAAATCGAATGTGTTGACGCCCAACAACAGCTGATTCTCACATTCTCTGTCATCACTGGCAGTCTGTAAAACAGGAGAAAAAGGGTGTCCAAAAGATCTGTGTGTGTGTGGGCACAAGTCAACTATCAACAAATGTCGACAGACAAACCTTGAGGATTTCTAAGACTTCATCAGCTTTCTTTTGAGAGACAATGGCATCGTCATAGAATAATAAGAATAAGAATGAATTTAATTTATAACGCACTTTTCATTAACAAAAATCTCAAAGTGTTAGAAACGACTGAACTGACGCTGGAGCCAAAAGGCATCGATGTCTCGAGGATGTAAATCTTTTTTCTTCACAGTCATCACATCACCTGTTCCACCAAACTACATAAACAGGAATTAATTAACAATAAAAAAAAATCTGAATAAAAAGGCTGAAGTACTGACTAATGACAAGAACACTACACTTACATTGGCTGTGTAGTGGTCACACATGCTTCCTCTCCTTCACCGTCTTCATCTGAGTGTTCATCTCGTACTTCTCCAAACTGGTCTTCATCTCCTTCCTGCAAACCAGAAAAATGATTACTTTTATAATTTATTTGGAGCACAAACATCTGTATGTTCCAAAGCTTTTGGGGACAAAATTTGCAATACCTTTTATCACTGAAATTCAAAGTCAGGTGAATCTTATTTTCGACGAGGGTCAGTTCGTTGTGCAGAAAGCTGTTAGAACAAAAAGGAATTTAACATCATGAAAAAAAAAACTTTACCTTAAAAAAAAAATCTTATCTGACTTTATAGCACAAGGGTTCCAAGAACTTAATAATAATAATAATTTGTCACATTTGTCATCTGTGTATGTTTCCCATACTTGACAGACGAAATTGGTCTTCTGCCTTTAACCCAACCACCACCAGGTGGTGCAGCGAGCAGCGTAGTCGCGCTCGGGGAGCTGGAGAATTAGATGTGCACTCATAAGCCGTTTTCGCATTTGCCGGCCCTCCCCGGTCCCGCTCGTCTCTGGTTGGCCCAGAGCCAGCTCTGGCCCGCCCTCGTTGATTGCGCACTGTCCGGAGAGCAAGCCTTGAAGTGGGTGGGGTATTCACTTGACGTGGGTGGGCAGTTCTTACCGAAAAGCTCAGAATGCGAATTTTTGGAAAAAACGAAATAAATACTGAGTTTTCATGTGTTTTTTCACTACAGTTAGCAAGTTAAGCATATAAACACACGTTTCCGATCATTTTTATGCACTCGAAAGTAGTTTTTAGATGAAAATAGTGTGTTTTTAGGTGCCCTGGCGAAATTTACGAGCGGACTTCCGGGTTGCGAATTTGTGGAAAAAACGAAATAAATACTGAGTTTTCATGTGTTTTTTCACTACAGTTAGCAAGTTAAGCATATAAACACACGTTTCCGATCATTTTTATGCACTCGAAAGTAGTTTTTAGATGAAAATAGAGTGTTTTTAGGTGCGCTGGCGAAATCGCAGTTGATGACTCAACACGCAGCTAGTCACGCCCTCTGGTCTCGCCCCTACACGAAGCAGTCCAGCCCCCTGCTGCAAACAACGAATCAAATGTGAGCAGTAAATGACGTGAAACTGGGCCCGTCGGGCCGCGGTCCGATGGAACCACGTTGGAGATGGTTCCAAAACGAGGGCGGAGCCGGGGAAAAAAAGGAAAATGCGGACACGCTGAACCCGGGAAAGAGGGCGGGGCGGGGCCACCCGGGCCTTTAAGGGCTGGTCAATGCGAAAACGGCTATAGACACCCCAAGGTGTGTAGTGGCCGGGGCCGGGGCGCGAACCCGCGTCCTTCACGTTCCTTAATAAATTCACGCAATGGTCAAATCTTCTGGATTTAAATTGTTTCACTTTGACGTCTTCCAAATCATCGCGTGCACTGTGTGCTCAGCATATTAAAGATGTTACTTTAAATAAAAATCTGTGATTTTGTTGTCCTGTGACATGTTCAAATCTGTTCTGCCATCTTTGTTTTGATTTTTGTGAAAACAAAGTCAAAAGATGCTTCTTGTTTGTTATTTTAAACGTTTTATTTAAAATAAACTGGAGTGCACAGAATAACTTTAAAATATGTTGTTTTACATTAAATGCAGACTAGGTTTCATCATCTATTCTGTGTAAATGTTCTGCTTGTTTTTATCACAAAGTGACTGTAATTACTCTTCGTGGCCGCTATAGAGGCGCTGTTGACGCCCGCTAGCTTAGCCTTTAGCTTAACCGTTAGCTTGCGAGTAGCATCTAACAAAATCGGATTAAAAGCAACTTACGCAAAGAGTTTTAGCCTGTATGTGATACTCACTAGAACCGCGTTCTTTTAAGAGACATACTCAATGTTATTAAACCTGTTGAGACAGGTTCTGTGATTTTTAAACGTTAAAGAAAAATCTCCGTTTGTCTTGTGGTTATGTGTTATGCACTGCGCAAATAAATTATAAATAAATCGAATTTTAGCTCAAAATTCGAATACAGCTCATAGTTTGTAAATGACCACGAAGTAATTACGTTCAAATTTAAAGAAATTCGGCCGTGTGGTTTATGACCTACAGTACTGTATATTGCTAACAGACACTGAGCTAACAGTGAAGTGGCTAGTTCATAGCTCTGGTTCATAGGCCCTGAGCAGGAGGCTAGACTGCGACAGACGGTCCGACCAGAGAAGGCTGCCGTCGGACACATGAGCTGCGACTCACTCGTGTATCTCCTAGCTGCTAAGAAGCAACTGGGGGAAAGAAACCCAGCGTACCCCCACCTTTCTTTTACCTGCGAATCTTTACTTCCACGGCACGCGATTGTCTCGAACGAAAATTTAAAATTATATTGTGGCTAGCCGCTAGCTAAGACTTATATTAGTTGGCTAGCTCTACCGTTAGCTAACACGAGCTGAGTCAATATCCAAATCGCCTGTTATAAAACATTTTGATACCAACCAACTTCATGCATTATGATTAAAAAAACATACTTACTGGTATCTGTTAAGAAGATGTTTGTTTCCCAAGAGAAGCAAGCAAACGCGCTCAAAAATGAGGCTCTGCGCATGTGCGATGTGTGTGTGTGTGTTCTGAGCATGCGCGTTGTGTGAGGTTCTGCGCATGCGCATGACAATTTCACCCATTTAAATTCACATAACTTCTATGTAAACCAGTCACACAAATTTATATAATATAATCTTGATTGTTTTATATCTTTTTATATCTTTGATTATTTAAACAATGTTAGTAAGTAATACTAATTACATTCAATAAAGTAGATAATTTATTAAATGATGTATATAATCTTTCATTTTAATGCATAAATATAAAAAAAATGAGTTTTTAAATAAAATCAAGTAGATTTAAATGTATAAAACTTACTTATGCCATGAATCATTTCTGTGAGTGAATGTCCATCTTCTGAAATTGTACCCTAAAATCATCCATACAGTGTACATATATTGGGATGAAGGGTTTAAAATGTGCAGTTTTCTCCCAAGTTTGACAAAGTTATTTTTACTGTATTTCTTCATTCTCTCATGTAATGTCTCATTTTTTCCATACTTCATGATCACCTGGCTGTGATAAACTGAAACTTTGATGCTATATTAGTGGTTTGAATGCCTCAAAGAGGTCAAAGAATTCCTAGTGGAATTAATTAGATAATAGGCCAAACAAAGCCTTCGTGGGGCAGCGTTGAGTGATCTTCACCAGTACATAAAGAGAATCATAGTAGCATAGTATGAGATAGTAAGTTGCCCAATTATTGGCAGCATATATGTACATTTTGTAGCAGTTACACCAATGTGATTGGTATTTACTTCATTTCTATTTTGCAACATTCTTTTTGAGGGTTTTTTCACTATCTCAAAGCAATTTAGGGCTGTTACCTTTACTGATGCCCTTCATGAAATTTTGTATTGAAATTGAAGTTATAATGTTCTATGATTCATTTTTTCTGTATTTTTTTTTTTTTTTCAATTATCTTTGTCAAAAAAGTTTTTAGTTCCTTACCTTTAGGGACATTGCAAAATTCATCAATGACTTTTGTTTCTGTAAACCTGCTAACTTAAAAAATAAAGTCAGCTACAGTGGGAAAACTATGCAGATATGTGGGTCGTTTTTGTATCCATATATACACAATATATATTCACATATATTGTGTACATGTCTTTGTGTATATTTGAAAATATATCATAACATTTCTATATAATGGAATATATTGTATGATATATTGGAATTATAATATATTGGAATATATTATAATATATAATATATATATTATAATATATTGGAATATATTTTACAATATATTCCAATATATTTTACAATATATTCCAATATATTTTTGTTTCGTAAGGGTGGTGTGACAACAACAACCAACATAAGAAACAGGAAGCTCTGGTGTGACAACAACAAACATAAGAAACAGGAAGCTCTGGTGTGACAACAACAAACATAAGAAACAGGAAGCTCTGGTGTGACAACAACAAACAAGAAACAGGAAGTTCTGGTGTGACAACAACAAGCATAAGAAACAGGAAGCTCTGGTGTAACAACAACAAACATAAGAAACAGGAAGCTCTGGTGTGACAACAACAAACATAAGAAACAGGAAGCTCTGGTGTGACAACAACAAACATAAGAAACAGGAAGCTCTGGTGTGACAACAACAAACATAAGAAACAGGAAGCTCTGGTGTGACAACAACAAACATGAGAAACAGGAAGCTCTGGTGTGTGACAACAACAACATAAGAAACAGGAAGCTCTGGTGTGTGACAACAACAAACATAAGAAACAGGAAGTTCTTGTGTGACAACAACAAACATAAGAAACAGGAAGCTCTTGTGTGACAACAACAAACATAAGAAACAAGAAGCACTGGTGTGACAACAACAACCAACATAAGAAACAGGAAGCTCTGGTGTGACAACAACAAACATAAGAAACAGGAAGCTCTGGTGTGACAACAACAAACAAGAAACAGGAAGTTCTGGTGTGACAACAACAAGCATAAGAAACAGGAAGCTCTGGTGTAACAACAACCAACATAAGAAACAGGAAGCTCTGGTGTGACAACAACAAACAAGAAACAGGAAGCTCTGGTGTGACAACAACCAACATAAGAAACAGGAAGCTCTGGTGTGAAAACAACAAACATGAGAAACAGGAAGCTCTGGTGTGACAACAACAAACATGAGAAACAGGAAGCTCTGGTGTGACAACAACAAACATGAGAAACAGGAAGCTCTGGTGTGTGACAACAACAACATAAGAAACAGGAAGCTCTGGTGTGTGACAACAACAAACATAAGAAACAGGAAGTTCTTGTGTGACAACAACAAACATAAGAAACAGGAAGCTCTTGTGTGACAACAACATAAGAAACAAGAAGCACTGGTGTGACAACAACAACCAACATAAGAAACAGGAAGCTCTGGTGTGACAACAACAAACATAAGAAACAGGAAGCTCTGGTGTGACAACAACAAGCATAAGAAACAGTAAGCTCTGGTGTAACAACAACAAACATAAGAAACAGGAAGCTCTGGTGTGACAACAACAAACATAAGAAACAGGAAGCTCTGGTGTGACAACAACAAACATAAGAAACAGGAAGCTCTGGTGTGACAACAACAAACAAGAAACAGGAAGCTCTGGTGTGACAACAACCAACATAAGAAACAGGAAGCTCTGGTGTGACAACAAGAAACAAGAAACAGGAAGCTCTGGTGTGTGACAACAACAACAAAAGAAACAGGAAGCTCTGGTGTGACAACAACAAACAAGAAACAGGAAGCTCTGGTGTGACAACAACAACATAAGAAACAGGAAGTTGGGATTTGATAACAACAACAAACATAAGAAACAGGAAGTTCTGGTGTGACAACAAACATGAGAAACAGGAAGCTCTGGTGTGACAACAACAAACATGAGAAACAGGAAGCTCTGGTGTGACAACAACAAACATGAGAAACAGGAAGCTCTGGTGTGACAACAACAAACATGAAGTCCAACAGACAAATAAATGTGACTGAAACAGTAGAAAGTACTTTAGGAGCAGAAAAGCTCAAACTGAGTTTCAGAAGACCTAACAGGAAAACAAAAACAGAGAAACAAGAGTTCTGTCACACAGAAAAGTTCTGTTCTGGTTCTTGTGATCTAAAACCCAACCTGTTCCAAACAGAACCACGTTGACTCTGGTGCTGCTCTGGAGCTTCCTCAGAACCTGCAGGGCGATTCTCTGGGCCAGACGGAGCGTCTCCCCCCTCATGGACTCGGACGTGTCCAACAACAGGACCACTTCATCAGCTTCAGAACCAGAGTCCAGCTCAAAGTCTGGGTAGAAAACCAGCATGCAGGCCTGCAGAAGAGACTGGGTCAGGTCAACTAGAACCAGAACATAGATCATTAATAATAATCAGGTCTTTATTAAATACGCTAACCAACAAATACAACAAATGATCCAGAAAAAAATCTAGAAGCTTAAAAAAAATAAAACTACAGCTTATTAACAGATTTTTGTTTGGGTTTGTTTATTTTATAGGCCCTTCAGACAGGAAGTCATATACAGGTGACCCCCTACCTACGACTCCATCGACCTACGGCCGCCCGGACCTACGAACGTATCATATTTAATAAAAATATGAAATTACTGTATTAAAAAAAATAATATATATTTTTTTGTTTGTTTGTTTAAATGTTCCTAATTTCATGTGTACATCACTTTGTTGCAGCTGTGGTTGTTTTAAAGGCTTTATAAATAATAATTATGATAAAAATGATCATTTCTGATCATTTTTGTCATGATTGCGCAATCTTGGGCAGCAAGAAGTAGGTCTTCAGTTTACACGGTCACAAATTAATGTAGAACACCGGACGCCATTTTAGGTTCAGTCACGGGGGCCTTTGAAGGTCTCCGGTCACAAATTAATGTAGAACACCGGACGCCATTTTAGGTTAGCTGCCGGGAGCCGGCCTTTGAAGACTGGTGACCAGGATCGCATCATATGGATTAATTACTAGCTGGAATCGCTCTGTGAGCTCTGTGGACGTCTCAGGCTGGAGCAGCAGCTGCAGATTGATCGCCGATTGATCGCCGATCGCCGCACCGCCGCTCCAACACCAGCTCATGGCCTGGCTAGCAGAAGCTAACACAGGCCTCGAGCAGCTGCCGTGGTCCGCTCGCCGGCCGCCGCGCTGCTCGGCCCGACAACAACAACGCATGGCAACCTAAGATGTCGGCTTTGACCATCTCAAAGTAAGAAATTATATTTTTATTTATTCTGTAAATGTGAATAGCAATGTTTAACATTACAGTACACTACTGTACATGCTTAAATGTGTGCGCGGCGGTCCGTTAGCGGTATTTCCGCGAGCTAGGAACGGAATAAGGACCTACGAACGGGACGCTATTTTCACCCCCTAGCTACGGCAGAATCGAGCTGCGAACAGTTCTTATGTCCCAAACTCGTACGTAAGTACCTGTAGGGGGTTTGCTGTATGAAACTATAAGGGAACCAAAAAAACAACAACTGATTTTTATGTAAATATTTAGTTTTGTTTAATATTAATATAAAATTATTGATGTGCCTTCCAACAGAATTTATATTCAATACTCAAATTTTCCTCATAATTTAACAATATTTTGTTGTAGTAAAATTCTATAAACTTTTATTTCCTCTTCCATTATACCCAGAAGCTGTTCGAAAATTTTACTATTGCAGCATAAGTCATATCATCTGCAAATATAGTAAATGCATCATCTTAGACACATTATACAAGTAGTCCTCGGGTTACGACAGTATCGAGTTACAACGTTTTGTGGTTACGACGCATCTCCCTTTTACTATGAACAGCCTATTTTCGAGTTATGCAGCACCCGCTGTGGTGGAAGAATACAGTATTGTACTGTACGCGGTGCAGCGGCGGAGGGATACAGAGGCGGAGGGATATAGAGGCGGAGGAATACGTTACATACTGTAAATGCTCTGGACCGAGCTGGACGGCGGTTTTACGTCGTAAACGGAATAGAGAATACAGCGGATGGACGGAGGAATACAGCATCACCAGCATCCCAGTAGGCCATTAACTCTTTTTCCTCTTCATTATGGCTCCCAAACGTGTGTGTTTTTTGATAATTATGTAGGTTACTGTGTTAGGATAGGCTAAGTGCTTAGTAATACAGTACTGTACATGTATATGGTGCAGTATGCATGGATATTTCGACTTACGTCAAAAATCGGTTTACGATGCTGTGTAGGAACGGATCTACATCGTAAGTCGAGGACTACCTGTATATGTACATAGTTCATGAACAGTATAAAAGGTTTAGGGCCAAGAACTGAACTTTGTGGTACTCCACAGATAAACTTCAGTAAATCAGAGTCAACTTCACTTATTTGTACATATGGGTATAGATGAGAGGTAAAAATTGTTGCATGATCTGTTAGTGCTCAGTATATGACTCCCAGCTACTACCACATCAAACATGGTTAGCTGTAGCAGACATCTTGAATCGGGTCGACTCCAAACAGATGTAGATGTAAATCTAATGAATACTTTTGAGTTTCATTAAAATCCATTGACTGCTTCGAGATATTTTGCTGACACAGACAAAAGCATTGTTAAACAGCAGTTACTAAAATGATTTGTACACATTTAAATCAAAATACCCCAAGTGAAAAAATAATAAATATTATTGATTATGGAAATCACATCAGTTGTTTGTTTTATCTGAGCAAAACTTTTGACCCAAATGTTCACCAGATCCAGGCAGTCAGAGGAACGGAACAGAGACTTTATTTAAACAACTGTTTGTGATTTCAAAGGTTCAGAGAACCGAACGTTTGATGTGGAACAAAAATAAAATCTTTTGATGTCAGAGTGACAGAAGGAGGCTGACAGTAGATAAACAGACCTGGCTCTCTTTGTCGGGGTGTTTCTCCACCCACATCCTGGGCAGGTGGACCTCAGACAGACCAACAGACAGCTGGAACCCATCTGGACCCATGACCTGACCCGGCAGAACACTGACCACTGCCTGACAGTCCGTCCTCTGCATTGAAGACAATCAGCACAAAGAAACTAAGGATTTCTGTCTCAGACATAGAGCAGTGTTACAAGACAAAAACTGCTTGATGATTCTAACTATTTAACTGTTCATAGTGTTTTAATGTAAAAATGTTCATTCAGTTATAGATAAATCTAAACTCAAACCACTGAGGATCTAGAAGCAGAAAAAGAGAGAACAATCTGTAAAATATGTCACGATATGCAGATGATACCATGGTGTTTAATGAAGAGTAAAATCACCTTCATCTTGATTTGATGAGTGATGCAGTGCAGCTCTGAGATCTTGTTGGGCATCTCAACAGACATGTCCAACGTGAACTCTCTGGGGGACAGAAATTTATATTATGTCCATCTGAGCTCTTTTATTTAACTCAACAAGCACAACCATTCACAAATAAGAAGCACAGATGAGATTAAACACAACAGTCTCTCTGTGAACAAAAACAACAGTCTTTGCAATTTACAGGTAGTCCCCGACTTACGAGTGCTTTTACTTACGAGGTCCCGGACTTACAAGCATGCATCTCATTAAAAAAAAATATAATAATAATAATAATAATTAATTCAATTTATAACGCACTTTTCATTACTGAAAATCTCAAAGTGCTACACATATATTGAATGCTACACACATTCATAAACCGGTGGCGGCAGACTACCATGCAAGGTGCTTTCCAGTCCTACCGGGAGCAACTCAGGGTTAAGTGTCTTGCCCAAGGACACAACGACACATGGTGCGGGTCCCGGGAGTCGAACCGCCAACTTTCCGATCGGGAGACGACTGCCATTACCACTACACCACGGCCGCCCTATATATATATATATATATTTTTTTTTTTTTATTTTATAAATGAATACTTGTACAGTACTGGACAGTCACCAAGCACTTAGCCTATCCTAACACAGTTTTTAAAGATGAAGGAATAAGTTGAATTGTCTCCCTTTCAAATAAAGGGAGCAATCCCTATGGAGCCTGCAGGGAGGAGGGAGACAATTAAAGTGAGACTAAACCCAGGTTGAGACGGTAACTCCTCCCCCAGGCCATTTTCAAAATTTCTCTCAAAATGGGCGTGTAGTAGGGGTGGGCGATACTGAGAATTTTGGAATCGATCCGATACCAAGTAAATACTGTGCTAGAATCGCATACTTCGATACCGATTCCGATACTTGGGGGCGCTGTTGAGCCGCACAAAATTATAACACTGCCAACAACACAAAAACAATGATAAGAAAACAACTTCTATTGCACAGATGTTTTAATGTCAAATAAAAATGCTCTATCAACTAGCTGCAGCAGCAGTATAAAAAATTGAACAGTGTGAGTAACAAAATATTTGCCCATCACCTCTTTTACAACACACAGTTGTTTAAATAAAAGTCACCAGTGCAAAATGTTTATGTTTATGTTTATTAAATTTGTTCATTTTTTTTTACAAAAGAAGCAATACAAGACAATCTCATAATGATAGTGTACAAAAATGTAAAAAAATGAAAGGTAGCAGAAAGAAGAATAAATCTTATTATATCTGCTCCTTATCTCCAACAATCAGATTAAACAACAGTAGTCGAACCATGTAAACAATAATAATCTTCAATCAACTTTTTCCAACAATCAGGTTAAACAATAATATTCTTCAACCAACAGTACAAAATGACTAACTCTTTCTAATTTTCTAACTAATACTAATACAGTACAAAATGACTAACACTTTCTAATTTTCTAACTAATACAGTACACATTACGTTATTTCACATATATTTTTTTAACACATTTGTTTTGATCATTTTTTTAAATGTAAACATTGACTTGGCATTTTTAACTACATTCTCCAAGCCATTCCATAATCTAATTCCCTGAATTGAGGTAGAACGTCAAAAAAAAGCAGCAATGTTACAAAAACATAACACTGTCAAAATCACAAAAACAGTGATAAGAAAACAACTTCTATTGCACAGATGTTTTTTGAAAAAAACAAAAACAAAAACAAACAAAAAAAAAAGTCAGTGTTGCAAATAATGTGTAAGGAGCCCTTTGGGCTCTATTTACATGTTGGAAATGACTTAAAGGTTTTTGTTCAGGAACAGTAACATGTTTACATTTTTCCCTTTAATTGCACTTCTTCTCTGTCACTAACTGTCCTGCCTTAGAGCGAGCGAGCGAGAGAGCGCGACAACAAAGCATCGATTCCACAGCGCTAGTATCGATTCGATACCAAGTACCACCTTGGTATCGATAGTATCGATACTAGAATCGATACGCCCACCCCTAGCGTGTAGAGAGTCAAGCAGGGGAGGAGGTTGTGGGTTGTCCTGTGTTCACGCCCCCTCTAGTGGTGAACTCTCACCCCTCCCCAAGTTTAGATTTCAAAATGGCGGATAGTCACGTCTTCAGTAAGTAAATACCTAAACTTGTACTAAAATAACAGTTCTAAAATGTTGTTGCGTGTATTTAATCACACACAGCTTAAGCGTATGCTTCTGAACACTGAACACATGAAAAACCTGTGTTTAGCTGCATGGCATGAGGTGTACGGTTGTGTTTTTGTCTTTGTTTGGATCACAACGGAGTTGTAGTCCAGCTGCAGTGACTTTAATTCACCACATCTTATTACTTAGCACATTACAAAAGTAACGTTTCATAATATATTTTATTTTAAAATATTGATTTCATCTACCCTCGTTTTTTTGACGTTTTGGCTTAATTTTAATATGCAACCTAGAACTGAACACACGTTGTTTTTTGAATTGACTATAAATGAGCACTAAACAGTGGTAAAATATTTTATTTGTTTTCCAAAGATCCGTGTTTAGAAACATTCTATAAGCTTGTATGATATATTTGTTAGGACGTGCATACAGTATATGTTTAAGCTATGTGTCAGCTAATCAAAACTGAGCACAGCTGGTAAGATTTATGAGAAATTATATTTTTTCAATGCAAACCAAACAAATTGCAATGAATTTAACAATACTGTATCCTTTCAAATGTTTTTTTCAGAGAACTGTGATGACTCAAGCACCCATGCAGCAGCCACGCAGAGTAAGACGATCCCATGATGATGCAGAGTCTCGGCCAGAGCTGCTGCTTCTCCTGAGACCTGCATCCACGACAATGTTAAAACAGCTGAGACCCTGGTGTTTGTTTGTGGCTGGCAGGTGCAGCATCTTGAAGGTGGTTGGGACTGCTTTCTCTTCTGTCCACTGCATCCATACAGACGAGCTGGAGGTGGTGTCCCGTGTCGTGTGACACGACACAGAAACTTTTGTTGTTTTGAATTAACTTACTGTTAATAAAATGAATCATAAACAACTAGTTTTTGTAATCAATTTCTTTCTTTACAGACCTCTGTATTGATAAATACATTTCCAAGTCATACATCAAAGTCAAATTTAAAAGTCAACTTTATTGTCCAAACTGCAATATGTACAGAACATACACAGGATTGAAATTGCATTTCTCTCAGATGCATGCATAATTTAAACAAACATTTAATAAACATGTTTACATCAGCAATTTTTACAAAGTAATGTTTAAATTTAATATAAATTATAATTGTTTCAGGTGTGCAAATATTAAATATTGTAAAACAAAAGAAACAAAGTGCAATAATCAATTAGAGTAATCCAAATTGTACATTATTAAAAAAGTTATAGGAAGCATAAATTTTTAAACGTTAAAATTTAAAAGTTTCCTGTACTTGAATTTATGACTTATAAAAAAATCCCTTTCTGACATAGGTTATGGCCAGATGTGAACAGGTGGGTGTGTACACCTGTGTTACAGACCACCCAGGTGCCCAGTCCGCACAGGGTTAGAAGAAAACATAAATAATAATTTAACACAAGCACATAGTAATTTACATAAAGGGTATCCTATTCTAAAAGAAGTTCACAGAACCAGATGCGAAGTGCCAAATGTGTGACATGTATTTCAAATTCAGCGGAAGATGATGCAGAGTCTCGGCCAGAGCTGCGTCATCTCTTGAGACCTCCATCCACGACAATGTTGGGTGCAGCTGAGACCTTGGTGTTTGTTTGTGGATGGCAGGTGGAGCATCCTGCGGGTGGAGCATCCTGAAGGTGGTCTCGAGTGTTTGGGACTGCTGCACGGCTCAGATTCCCTGGATGTGGAACGCCTCATATGGAGCTAAAAAACAACAACACATTTTTAATCACCTTACAAAAAAACATACTTGAGAAACATTACTGTTCTATCACTTTGTTGACCTGTCAAACAGATGACCCAGTGCAAAATAAATACTGCTGCACAGATTATTATTATTATTTTACAAATACCTTGATCCACAACATTATTTGCAACAAAAGAACGCAGGTGCTGTGCGAATTTCTGTTCCCCCGTGAGAATCTGTTCCCCCTGTGTCGGGAGCGCGCACCCTTTCTCTCAAATAATGAAAAAACAACAAAAACCCAGAAAATAGCAGCTAGAAATAATTTTTCTCCAGTCATATTTTTAATTTGAATGAGATTTAGCCTACCACAAAGCCTACACTTATCTTTGCAGGAAGTTTTCTTGTCCTCTATCAGCTGCTTCCAGCCTTCTATATTAGTAATAAAAATTATAAATAGGCTATATATGATGTGTTGGTGGCTGATACTTTGTATTTGTCAGACTAGATTCTGTCGGAGATAAATAAATAAAAAACCTGTACAGTAGTCTACACCCCACACTCTAGACCAGGTTTATTTATTTAGTGGAGGTTTTATATTTATTTATTTATCACCAGGAGCTGTCGATTAAAATGAGCTATAACTGTGACACGATAGTGTGGACTCGTTTCAGAACTCAGATGCGCCTCACGGTCGGATCCCGACACAGGGGGAACAGATTCTCATCTCAGGGGGGAACAGAGCATTTAAACACAACTACAACACAAACTTAACGTTGATCAGCAACAGATGAAAACGCCACGACCTTATGTTATGTGGGGCCACACCGAAGCAAAGCTGCAGGTCGCAAACACAGCACATGAAGAAACACGTCATATACTCAAAAGATAAATTATGGAATGAAAGGTGTAAAATGGTACTCACCTCCAAACGGATTGTACCCTGATGGTGTAAGGGTGGGTGAACATCAGTTTGAAGAGCTATTCTTGGAACAGCTTCACTCATCAATGCTAATGCTATGTTGCTAATCGCTAATCCAACCCCTGAACTCTGGAGGGGGAGTGACCTTCTCGGGGGAGTGGCTCCACTTTTATATTAAGGCAGGAGACGATGTGACGTCACAACGGAGCAGACATGTCACAACAGAGCATTTGAGCTAATAGTAAAATTAACGTGCAATAACCTCTGTTCAACCCATAGGGCTACCGTGAACACGTTTTTAGACCAAATATTGCCGATTTTAACTAATACGCACAAATACATGAAAATTTACACAGAAATAGTGCTCTGAAACTTTTTATACACATTCTAGGGAGTTTATCAGCTAAAAAAAGTTAATTTTGGGTTTAGTCGCTCTTTAAACTGACTCCATCTTTAAAAACTGTGTTAGGATAGGCTAAGTGCTTGGTGACTGTACAGTACTGTACATTTATCTATTTATTAAAAATATATAGTATATACAGTATTTTTATTTTTTATTGTTTTTTATTTATAAATAGATAAATGTACAGTACTGTACAGTCACCAAGCACTTAGCCTATCCTAACACAGTTTTTAAAGATGAAGGAGTGAGTTGAATTGTCTCCCTTTCACATAAAGAGAGCTAGCTCCCTTTATGGGAATGGAGCCTGCAGGGAGGAGGGAGACAATTCAACTGACTCCTTAACTGTGTTAGGATAGGCTAAGTGCTTGGTGACTGTCCAGTACTGTACATGTATTCATTTATAAAAAAAAAAAAAAAAAAAAAATTTTTTTTTTTTACTATGTGATCCTACTTACGAATTTTTGACATACGAGCGCCCCCTAGGGACGGAACTTGCTTGTAAGTCGGGGACTACCTGTATTCTCAGTGAATATTGAAGATCTCATGGATTAAAAATAAACCCAAAGAGCAGGAAAATAACGTGGCTGACCTCGAGGTTGCAGCTTCATCGGTCACACAAACTTTCTGCACAGAGACCTGAGGCAGAAATATACCAAACAATTTTTTAAATCACCAAAACTAAATAAATCTCACTAAACATACAAAAATGATTACAATTATTTAAATCTGTTTTAGTAAACATGTAGAAAGAATTTGTGCAACAACAAGTTCATGAAAAATAAAGTTAATCTAGCTTCTCCTATTTACACTTTTTTATACTTTTCAGAGCCTTCAGATGTTTGTGTAAGCCCCGCCCCATCAGCTCAGGCTCCTCCTACCTGTGAAGTCTGATTGAGTGCTGCATCCTCCTGCCACGGTGCCACGCTCCCCGGCAGGGAGAACAGGATGCTGCCGTCTTTGACCACCAGCTCTGACACAAAGGTCACTTTGATGAGAACGGTGGCTCCAGGAGGCAGGTTCCCCACGCTGATGGTGAAGACGTCCTGCAGACAGGACGGAAACATGTCGACAGGTTGGAGGAGGAACTTCTTTAGTCTGTCAGAATATGAGTCAGAATGTTGGTGAACCTACAGGAGCATCCTGGTCCATCAAGTACGCTCCGTGACCTTTCTCTATCGCCTGCCTGTACTCCCTGCGAGCAGTTTCCTTCTCCTTCACCTAAAAACACACATGTATATACTGTATATGATTATCAGAATATCCTACATCTGAACAGAAATGAAATAACCCAAACAAATTAAACCCACTTTCTAAATTCAATTCAGTTTATATCTATAGCTCCAAATCACAATAGAAGTGGTCTCAGGGCGCTGAACAAAAACAATCATATACATTAAAAAAAAGCCCATTAGTAAAAGTTATCTATCAAAGGAAGCAACAGATTGTGTTGAATCTTCATTTTGTCACAGTCTCCCGTCCTGAGCCAGCACAAAGGAGACAGTGGAAAGAAAAACTCCCTTTTAACAAGAAGAAATCTCCAACAGAACCAGGCTCAGGACGAGTGACCATCTGCTTTGACTGGCTGGGTTTGAGAGGACAGGAAGTAGAAACAGACAAACACAGAATGACAATTTTTTTCTGAATTTGACAGGGAGCCAATGGGAGTCATCTAAAACTGGAGAGATAGGATCTCTCCTAGCAACTCTCATTAAAACTCTGGCAGCAGCATTTGAAGAATAATATACAGATCTAGATTTACAGAGAGCTTTCTTATATGTTAGCAGGCTATCTCTCTGAGTTATATAAAATTTTTCCACATTAGTGGAGCACCATTTTCTTTCCAGCTTTCTAGATGTCCGTTTTAAAGTACTTAAGAGAACTGAATCAAGGAGCCAGCTTTCTCGGATTGATTACTTTCTTTTTCCGCGGTGCAATTTTATCAAGTGAAGTTTGCATTGAAGTTGTAAAATTATCAACCAGATCATCTAAGTCACTGCACTCTGATGCATTACTCTGCAAGACAGAGGAAACAATAGAAGAGATTCTTTAAATATGGTTACAGCGTTCTCTGATAAACACATGCTATAATGAAATTTACTCTCAGTGGCTGTGCAGTCATTTAATGTAAACTCAAAAGGTTATTAAAAAATGGTCAGATAGAACGGGATTGTGAAGATGTTTTAATAAGTAGCTAATCTCTATGTGTCATAAGTCAGAACCAGATCAAGAGTGTGATGATGAGCATGAGTGAATGTGTGGACATTTTGGGTGTTGAAACCACCCATTATTAGGACTTTATCAGTGTTCAATAATAGGGCTGAACAATTAATTGCATTTGCAATAATATCGCAATATGATAAAATTAGATTTTCTAATCGCAAAGGCTGCAATTTGACTGGTCACGTGACACAAATCTTTATCAACACTTTAAAAAAAAACACCACAAAGACATTCATGATGGTTGCATGGCTAGAATGACATCAACCAGTGCTTCAACTTCCAGTAAGCAAAGTATCAGCCGACAGGGATCACTGACCGAACTGTTTGAACTTCAAACTGTAATTTTTTTTTAATCTAATTTTTTACATTTATTTTTTAACTGTCATGTGAAGTTCAGACAGTAGTTAGGAAGTTCACTTAACATGTTTACTATTATGTTTATGAAACAAGAAAAAATAGAAATGGTGAGAAGAAAAGGCATAGATTTGTTTGCTTTATTGTAATCTCTGCTTTAAATAAATCTGACATTGTTTATTATAAAGCAGATTGATTTATTGCTTCCGTTTGTTGAAAAATACTTAAGATATTAAAAAAGATTGCGTTTTAAATCGTAATTGCAATTTATAGAAAAAAAATTGCAATTAGATTATTTTCCAAAATTGTTCAGCCCTATTCAATAATAAATCAGACAAAAATTTCTGAGAATTACAAAACTTGTAAAACAAAGGCAGGCCCGCCAGTAACAGTCTTTCATTGCAGGAATTTTAGAACTGGGTCCCATATTTTCTCAAACACACTGATGTTATATTTTGCAAGTTTTGTAATTATCATTACAGTATTTTTATTTTTTTTTACTCTTTTGCTCTTTTGTCTAGATCAATTTATGGTGTATTCATCTTAATGTCCTGACTGTGGAAGTGTTTACTGATGTGCCGAGCTGGTATAGGTGGGGGTGGGGTGAGAATTTGATTTGTTTTGTTAATGTAAAATTGTTTATTTGGAAAATTAAATAAATTCTTTAAAAAAAATTAAAAAACATCTGAGAATTCAGACAAAAACTGAGAATAAGGGCCTGGTGGACGATTTATAACAACAAGTAAAAGTGCCCTTTCTGATTTCTATTTTGGATTAGAAAGACTGATGGACAACGACTCAAAATAATTATGACTAATAACTGGTTTAGCATCAATCAATCATTCTGAGTGAAATTCTGCTCAAGTTTCAGACATGTCTGAAGTCGAACAGGTTTCTGCTGTGGGTTTTAATCCTGTCCTGGTTCAGTCATTTGAAAGTTTAATCTCCAGCAGGTTACCTGTCCCACCACGTGTTTCCCATTGATGAAAGCTTCAAATCCACACACGGCAGCAGAATCATCCAGAGGGAAGACATACTTCGCCTCGATGGGTACAGAGCTCAGGTTGGTGTATTTCTGGAAAATAATCACCTAACAGAAAACACAAGTTACACAACTCACATTTAGCTTTAAATTAAACCATTAAAGAGTCCTAAACCTAAACAAGGAGCTTCTTGTTCCACCTGAGAGAGCAGATCCATCAGTTTGCACTTCACATGGACGGCCTGCAGGGGGAGCTGCTGTCCCGAGCTGTCCAACAGTCCAGCTGTCACGTCCTCCAGAGGGTTTTTAAGGTTTTCCATGTCATCATCTACTACAGGAAGTGACTCTGCACACAGAAATCTGATCTGTTAGAGTTATACCAGCTCTCCATTACCCTGAACTGGGTTAGTGGAGTGAAGACAAAATATGGAATATGGACTAACAAATTAGATGAAAATAAATCAAAGAAGCCTATTTTTTTCACTCTTTTATTAGACACTCATAATAAGTGTCTAATGTTTCTTGTTTCATGTTTCTTGAAATCTAGAACACATGATACTGAAAAAGTATAAAAACAAATTAGTTGGGATTATAAGAAAACAAAAGAGGGAATATTATAGCAAATAATTACATTAAAGTAGTGGAGATATGAGGGCAACATGGCAAGTAATGAACAGTGTTCTAAATAAAAATAAGGTTGGTCCAGGTATTTCAAAATATTTTGTTGATAATAATGTGGAAATCCACGATGAAAATGAAATCGTAAATGGATTTAACAATTATTTTGTGAATGTTGGATCTAACCTTGCAGCAAAAATATCAAAAGTGGATATAAATGTGAGTCATTTAATTAATGGTTGTGTAAATAGCATTTTTCTAAAGATAAAAAGACTGTGAAGACATGGATATGATGGTTGTAAAATAAATACTAAGTTATGTTATTGAGCCATTTACATATACATTTGTAATTTGTCATTTTCATCAGGAATATTTCCAAACAGAATGAAAATAGCCAAAGTAGTTCCTCTTTTTAAGAATGGTGACAAATGTCTATATAACAATTACAGTACAGACCTATATCTTTGTTGCCACAAATCTCAAATATTTTAGAAAAATTATTTGTAACTAGATTTGATTTTTTTCTTGATAAACATAATATCTTAAGTAATAGTCAATATGGGTTCAGATCAAATAACTCAACTTCCATGGCTCTTATGGAGTTGATGGAACACGTTACTACAGCTGTTGATCAAAAACAATATTGTGTAAGTGTGTTTGTTGATCTAAAAAAGGCATTTGATACAATTGACCACACTATTCTACTTGAAAAATTAGACAAATATGGTATTAAGAGGACCAGCTTTGCAGTGGATACGTAGTTATTTGCAAGACAGAATACAGTTTGTACAAATAGATGATATAAGATCTAGCCTATGTAGTGTTTCATATGGAGTACCACAAGGCTCTGTACTCGGACCCAAGTTGTTTATTTTATATATTAATGATTTGATGGATGTGCCTGGTATCCTTAAATGTGTTCTTTTTGCTGATGATACCACTTTCTTTTATTTGGGTAATGACTTGGAACAGATGATTGAGTTTAAATTTTAAATTATTAAAAAAATTAAATTAAAAAAATTAATTAAAAAAAGTCTGAAAACTCCTAATGTATGACCTTTGATCTTTGATCTCCTGGATTCTTCATACAACTTAATCCTTCAGAGACGTTAAAACTGTTTAAATCGTCTGGTCTGAGCCCCAGACTGGATCAAATCTACAACCTAGAACCTGATGATAACCAGAACAATATCATGTGGAGAAACTGCAGGTCTCTGGAGCTCACCTTGGTCCATGACAGGCTGACATGCTTCAGCTGATGTGTCCACTGCAGGGTGGAAGTCCTTCGGGTGGTCTCCTTCAACATTATACCGAATCACATATTTTATCTTGACCTGATCAGGAGAATAGACGACGAACTCATCGTCCTGGAACACACAGAGACAGAGATGGTAGCAATCAGTTCACCTGCAGGTCCACAAAACGTTGATAAATACAGATACATGTCTGAGCTCATGGTAAACCTTCGATGGCGACCTCCTACCTCAAAGTCAGACTGTGGGTTCTGAGTGTGGCAGACACCGTGCACACTATGGTGGCCCTCAGGAGCCCGGATCAGAGTCAGGTCCCTCTTATGGACATCCTTACACCGTCCCAGAGCCACGTCACAGACCAGCAGCAGCCTAGATCCATCTGTCTCACTGGGTTTGGAGTATTTCAGACTGGTTCTGTGGACAGGAAACACGAGAAGGACTTACGGGTGCTGAACGCCACAGAAACGCCAGAACAGCTTAGACATCCCAACGTTTGATCCTTCAGATGTTTTCCATGTCTCACCTCATTTAAAGAGTTTACATGATGTCAGAGATTGCTGAACAAACTTGTTCACAGATGTTTTTACCTCACAGAGTCACTAAAGTAGATCCCACTGCCGAGGTTCCCGGCGTCTGTTCTTTCAATCCCATGATGCTCCACTCCAACATGAGGAAGCAGCAAGCCCCTAAGAAGGCAGTTTCACAATAAAACTCACATTTCTTATTCTGAAATGCAACCAAACATACAGACTTTGATATTTATAGGGAGGTATTTTATTGTTTTCTGCTGGTGCTGATGAAGTATCTTCTTGTAGTTCTCTGACCTGTGGGGTTCTTCAGGGATGTGTACTCAGACTTGTTTTTTTTTTTTTTGTTTTTTAAGTGTGTTTGCTTCACTCGACTGTTATCAGGGATTAAAGCAAATGCAAATCTTTTTACTATAAATTTGTTCTACACCTCAAGATTACTCAACCCAAGGACCTCATTTTGTCTTTAATCAGGTCCTTAGTAACATCCTCCGAACTCTTTTACAAAACATGACAAAAATATTACAACAAATACAAATTATTGTCTTTTTCTGGCAGCGAGACATTAGAAATAACTCTGACCTCCAATCAAAATTTATTTTGGCTTTTTCTGAGCTGTTTTAAATGACTCACACTGCCTCAATGAGAATATTAAAAATATAAACTTTGTGTTACAAACTGGACCAAGCTTGTAATAATTTTACGAATACAGTGTACAGTATACTGTATAATAATTTAACTTTTCTTTTAATTTACGCCGTCAGGTATTAGTCATAACTGGATACTGTTCTTCAGTTTCATGTCGTCTGTAAATGTTGTGTTTGAGGTGTCAGGACTATACCGGGACAGAATTCCTACAAAGTTACTGGGACTGGACGAGTGGAGGAGGGGCCTAATGTTCCCGAGCTCAGCCTTAAAGCTCTGAAGCTCCGCCCCCCTGTTGACGCGCATGATCTGATGGATCCGCACGGGGCTGCAACACAAGAGAAACATGTAAAGGTTTGATGAAACGTCTGTGCTGAACATTTTGGGCGTTTTTTCTGTTCTGAGGAAGAACCTGTCTTGCTGCAGACCGGCGATGTTCTGGAACGCAAGGCTGTCAGGAGGGAGGGTCTCGATGCTGCACCGGAGAGCCCGGTACTTTCCCACGCAGGACGGCTCGGGGCTCCTCAGGGTCATCTCACTAACGTTCAGAACATCTCGGATTAACTGGAGGAAAACAAAATCTGTTGACCAGAGCTCATGCTTTAAACATGAAACAAATAAACCGTGGTAATTCTATAAAGTCATTATTTAAAAAAAAATACACAGAGCAGCCCAGATGCTATCAGAGATGAAATCAACCAGGTGGGCATCAACCAATGTCGCAACCAATGTCGCCTTTCAATCAGAAGACTGAAGGTCAACGTCTAGCTGGAAAATCACCACCAGGAGGAAACTGTGATCTACAAACACACTGGTCGTGACCTCTACAGGAGGACGGTGTTAATGTTAGAGGTCAATGTCAAATGTTAAGGTCAGAGTTATAGGTCAAATGTTACGGTCAGTGTTGGAGGTCAGGGGTCAAAGGTTATTGTCAGAGTGAGAGGTAAAAGGTTAAGGTCAGTGTTAGAGGTAAGAGGTCAAAGGATAAGGTCAGAGTTTGTGGTCAAAGGATAAGATCAGCGTTAGAGGTTAAAGTCAGTGGTAGAGATCAAAGGTCAGAGTTAAAGGTCAAAAGTTAAGGTCAGTGTTAGAGGTCAAATATAAGGTGGTCAGAGTTAGAGGTTAAAGCTGCAGTATGTAGTTTCTGGAAAACGCTGGACGGAAAAAATTTGAACAGAGACACCTTTCTGGTCCCTCCCCCTTGCTCTCGGCTGACCTGCAACTCACCCTCCTTAGCTCCTCCTCCACAGCAGGGCCTGTCTCGTGACTGGCCAGGCGGGGTTGGGACAGGCGGGGGATGGGCGTGAGAAGCTCGTTCATGAACCAAACTCTGTTTTTATTGGCTGGTTAACGGCGGGTCACTGTGGGTTTTTAGAAATGCTTGTAGTACCACCGGGAGAAGCCAGAGGACTATAGTTTTTTTCAGAGATTACCTGTCTAACATCAGTCTGTCAGGAGATAGTGACAGAGTGAAGAAATATGTTAAAAATATATTTTTAGAAAACTTACATACATACAGCAGCTTTAAAGGTGAAACTCAGAGTTAGAAGTCAGAGGTTAAGGACAGAGGTCAAAGATAAGGTGGTCTGTGCCAGAGGTCAAAGGTTAAGGTCAAAATTAAAAGTCATAGGTTAAGGTCAGTGTTAGATCTAAGAGGTCAAAGGTTAAGGTCAGAGTTTGTGGTCAAAGGATAAGATCAGCGTTAGAGGTTAAAGTCAGTGGTAGAGATCAAAGATAAGGTCAGAGTTAAAGGTCAAAGGTTAAGGTCAGTGTTAGAGGTCAAATATGAGGTGGTCAGAGTTAGAGGTCAAAGGTTAAACTCAGAGTTAGAAGTCAGAGGTCAAGGTCAGTAGCAGAGGTCAAAGGTTAAGGTCAAAGTTAAAAGTCATAGGTTAAGGTCAGTGTTAGAGGTCAGGGGTCATAGGTTAGTCAGAGTTAAGATTTAGAGGTTAAGGTCAGTTATCTGGAGGTCTGCAGATGAACTCCTCACCAGAAGCTTGAAACAAGCCCTGCAGTGCACTGAAGTGTTTTTGGTTCTGACGGGTCCATCAGGGTGGACCCGAGCCCCCCAGGCTGTAGAAGTGTTTGTGTAAATGTGTCCATGATTTCTGAATCCTGTTGCCTTTTTGGGAGGTTACAGATTAACTCCTAGTAAAATCTTCAGCAGACGAGGCCTCGGATGAAGTGCTTCTGTCTGAGAACAACCAGTTCAGTTCTGTGTCGTGTTACCTGACAGAGGTCCAGTTTCTGAGAGAGGAACCCGAGGCCGGGTTCGAACAGTTTGGGTCCTTTGTGGGGCAGCAGTTTGTAAACCTCTTCCAGGAGAGACCACTCCTCCAAGATGTTTCCCTCCTGCAGGTTCTTCTGAGCCTGAAGCAGCAAACCCTCAGCCCGGCTCACCTGAACACACACTCAGACCCATCAGAACCATCAGAACACACACACAGAACCACCATGTATAAAACCTCCGGTCACCGCGGACTAATCAGAAGAACCTCACGTCGTTCAGGCTGAGCTCGTTGATGGGAACACTCAGGACGGTGTCGAGACGACCCAAAGCCTCGGTCCACAGCATCTCCACAAACACTGCCACTTCCTGTGAGACACTTCCTGTGTTCAGCTTCTCCTCCAGCAGCAGCTGTCAATCAAACAAAAGACCTGTCAATAACTGATGGGCAGCAGATCCACACAAATCCAATCAGAACACCAGACCAGAACTTTCAGACTGAACTCCTCTAAATATCTGAATATTTATCAAAAAATTATAAAACGAACCAAAATTAAATTACAATAATGCTATATTGTCCTGATGTGTGTCATACCTGCTGCAGGGGGGCGGAGCCAAGGTGCAGCGCCTCTGGAGGAAAACTGCTCCTCCTCTGCAGACCAGAAGAGTCCAGACCTTTCGTCAGAGACTCGTAGACCTCCAGAGCTTTCTCTGATGTGGACAGAAAGACCAGCTGATCCTTCACCGCCGCGTTCTGTTGGACCGAACCAGACAGGAGGTTCTTACTGTAGGATTTTCATTCAAATACAAGAAAACACAAAAACAAGAACAGTTTGTCTTCAAGTAAAGTTCAAAGCACGAGTCAACGTTGGGTCACTAATGTCTCGTGACATACGTGTGAGCTTTGGGGCGATTCAGAACTTCTCAGCAGGACCAGAGAATCTGGATGGACAACGTGTTTCCTCCCACTGTTCAGAACCGAAGAGAAAACGTTCCTTTATTTTGATGCTGCCACGTTGGGTTTTTGGAGCCAGAAGGCTCTTTCACAAGACTCCTCGGTCCGGGACTGAGCTATGTTCTGGACCGAGGTGGCCCACATCTGGTGCTCCTCTGTGCCACCAAGCAATGGTAAATGGAGCTTACTTATATAGCGCCTTCCAGCACCCTATGAGGGGCCCCAAAGCGCTTCACAGTACCAGCCATCCACCCATTCATACACACATTCATACACCGGTAGCGGCAGACTGCCATGCAAGGCGCCAGCCAGTCCTACCGGGAGCAACTCGGGGTTAAGTGTCTTGCCCAGGGACACAACGACACATGGTGTGGGAACTCGGGATTCGAACCTCCATCATTCCGATCGGGGGACGACTGCCATTACCACTACGCCACGGCCGCCCCTTACCAGCAATGTAGTACAAGAGCCGAACAATGAGCTGACGCGTGAAAAAGCCGTGGCTCAGACGTGATGAACCAACAGAGTTATTACAGAAGGGAGGACAGAGCAGATTTGTAGGTACTTAGTTCGTTACGTTTAGTAAACGACACGAGTTTGACGTCCAATACATATTTAATAAGTCCGGTCCAGCTCAGTACGACTCCACGGCTCTTTTGGTTCTGCTCGGCCCACTTCAATTCTGATGTCTGATTTATGAACAGCAAGAGGGAGAAAAACAGACCGGTCTGTGCAGCCATTTTGCAGAAAGAGCCTCGAGACATGAGGCTGTCCCTCAATAGCTCCGCCTCCAAACCCTCCCGGCTCGCCAACAGGCTGTCAGTTCTGGTGTAACGCCACACTTTTCTTTAGGCCTAAAATAACCAAATAAAACTAAAAAGATATTTTAAAATGCAGATTTGAGCTAGAAGCAGCAAAACATGATACTTGGAAAAAAATTTAAATCTAAAAACATTTCCTTGAAATGTATCGTATTGGTTTAAATTAAAGGGGCGGAGCCTGCTGGAGGTCAGATGTTAGAGGGCCAGGAAAGAGATGGTGGTTTTGTTTTAATTTTACAACCATGATTCTAAAAACCACATAGAAACAAGTCAGACACACAGGAGGAAGATTATCAGATTAATTTGACTTAATGTGTTGAAATTTGGGGGAAGGCATGTAAAACATCTACAAATTATATTTTTATTTTACAGAAAAGAGCATTAAGAATAATCAGGAAAGCATTACACTCACCCATCTAATATATTGTTTCATCACTTAAAATTATTAAAGTTTTACGAACTGGTTGACTATGGAATTCTTCAGGTTATGTACAGAGCTCATACAAATTCTCTACCTCGAAATATTAAATCTTATTTTATTAAGAGAGTCAGTAACTACAAATTAAAAGCACTAGAAATGTTTGTGAAACCAAAAATTCGAACAAACTCAAAGGAACGATGCAAATCAGTTCAAGGAATAAAACTGTGGAGTGTTTTGGATAATAATTGTAAAAAAGCTTCCTCAAAGTTTTTGTTTAAGAAAATAGTAAAAAGTAGTTTATTGAAGAAATATGAAATTGTTTAGCATATTTTTCTTGGATTGGTTGTTTTGGATTTTGTTTTGGTACGGAGTCGGTTTTGGCTTGTTATTTTATTTAAAGACTACCGGTATTTATGTTTGAATGAATTTTATTTCATATGTATTTTCTTTTTTGTTTAAAACGGAGCAGTTGATATAAGATTTTTTTCTTCTTTCTGCTGCCGTTCATTTTCTTTGTAATTTTTTTTTTAAGTGTTCAATTTTAAATGAAAATAAATAAATTTATAT
>JBBPBX010000973.1:10985-26894 GCA_038048925.1 Garcialebias charrua | reverse complement strand
TTTAGTCTGATCCGGTCCCGGGATTAAATCTTAGAGAATCAAGCAGAGAAAATCCAAACAAACCCTCTGAAAAAGACTTTCAGGAAGTCTGGAGAACTGATCCAGAACACTGGAGGCTTTTCATTAGCTTGTTTTTCTGACTAGAAATAATTCACACAAGAATAAACAGATTCTTCTCATCGAGTCTTTCTGCCCCTGATGGATCTCTGGAGAAATGTTCTGGTTCTGTTGATTGGGCCAATGTCAAACTGATGTGGAGGAACGTTTTAGAGAATGAAAACACGAATAAAACCAGTCCTGGTGGACGCCAGCATCAACCACATGTGGTGATGACATCACAGTGACATCACACCTTTGCCGCCAAGTCGTCCTTCCAGTATCTGACGACCCGATACCGTCGTCCCAGCTTGGATCTGGTGCTCTGCAGCTCCAACACGCACCAGCTGCTGCTGCTGCTCCTCTGCAGAGAAACATGATTTATTATTTATTTATTTCTCATGTATGTCTACAAATCGCTGAACAGTCTCGCCCCCGCCTATCTCTCGGATCTGATACACCCATATGTCCCTCCACGTGCTTTGAGGTCAGAGGATCAGGTGCTCTTGATAGTTCCAGAAACTCGCCTTAAGCGCAGGGGTGACAGGGCGTTCTCTGTAGCAGGCCCAAGACTCTGGAACGAGTTACCGCTGCTCATCAAACAGGCCCCCTCCCTCTCGGTTTTCAAATCCCGGTTAAAAACTCACTACTACTCCATCGCTTTCAATGCCAGCTGATTTGTATTGGATCGTTTGATTTATGATCTGCAATGTTTTTATGTTTTTCGTGTTGTACTTCATTGTCTGTGTTGCCTGTTGCGTGTTTGTTTGTCCAGCACTTTGGTGTGGACTTGTTCCTGTTTAAAGTGCTTTATAAATAAAATGGTATGGTATGGTATGGTATGGTATTAACAAACATCTCGAAAAGGCAACAACAATAAACACAAAAAAACAAACCTTTTGAAAGATGGCGTACTTCGCCACCTGGAAGTCTTCGGGAAACTCTGGAACATCAGAGTCCAGTTCTGTGAAAATCCTGAGAAACAAAACGGATCTGGATCAGAAACATTAACCCGCAATAAACATTCTTAAAATAAAAACCATGAAGTTTGAAAAACAGGAAATAAATCCTTCAGTTCTCAACACATCCTGTTTTACAAACTTTAATCTGATAAAATACAAAACAATAAAAACATAAAAAAATGATTTTAATCACTGAGTGGAGCGATGAAGACCAGGCTCTCACCTGAACTCTTCTTCATCGTTTTTCTCTTCAGTCACAGGTGAGTCTCGAGGACCTGAAACAGAATTGTTACACGTAAGACACAAAACATAAAATGTCCCATCCAACAATGCTCTAAATCATTACACATCCATCCATCCATCCCTTCTCTTGCTCTTGTTCTGGACTCAGGTCTCGGGGCAGCATCTTGATCAGGGAGGTCCAGACATTCTTTTCCACAGGCACCTCTTCCAGATCTTCCAGGAGGACTCCAAGGTGTTCCCAGGCCAACTGAGAGACAAAGTCTCTCCAGCGTGTCCTGGGTCTTCCCCGGGGTCTCCTCCCAGTCAAACATGCCTGAAGCACCTCCCTAGGGTATGCCCAGGAAGCATCCTTACTAGATGCCCAAACCAGCTCAACGGGCTCCATTTGATGTGGAGGAGCAGCGGCTCTACTCAGAGTTTCTCCTGATAACTGAACTACCCTGTCCAGCTACCCTGCAGAGGAAACCTAACAGCCTGTATCCACAATCTCATTCTTTCAGTCACTACCCAGAATTCATGACCAGCGGTGAGGGTAGGAACGTAGACTGACAATTAAACAGAGAGCTTTAACTCACAGCTCAGCTCCCTCTTCACCACAACGGACCGGCACAGAGTCCACAATACTGCAGACGCTGCACCAATCTGTCTGTCAATCTCACGCTCCATTCTTCCATCACGCGTGAACAAAACCCCAAGATACTTGAACTCCTCCGCTTGAGGCAGAACTTCGCCCTCGACATGAAGAGAACCATCCACCCTTTTGCTGGTGAAGATTCTCAGTCGTCCAGGACATGATAAAATCAAAAAAGGCGTTCAATACAAGATCAACTGGACTTTATTTGTTACAGAAGAGGTTTCAACCTCTATCCAGAGGGCTTTATCAATTCTATGAACAGAATGTGTGCGCGTGGAGTTATAACAGTCTTAGGAGTCACGCACCAACCTATGTAAATTTCAAACTGAGGTAACACATACATGTAAATTGACAAATCACACCTTAACAGTAGGAGTTTCCTTGAGGTCTCTGACAGAAGACACACAACTGTATGTAAATTGACAAATCACACCTCACAACCCAACAGCAGAGGCTTCTCAAAAAACTTTGCAAGTCTAATTCCCAGACAAGACACCTCTGCTCCCATCCGGTGTAAAACGTCTGGGAATCAGCCCCAAAACTGAGTTATAAGTCTTGGAAAGTTGAAATCTCAGTCCTCTTCCTCTATTGAGCGAGGGCCGTTCTCTCTTAATATAAACAGCTTCCTTCACACCTCTCTCAAACCACCTGTGCTCTCGGTCCAAAATTTGCACATTCTGGTCCTAAAATGAGAGACCCTTGTCCGTGAGGTGGAGGTGAACAGCTGAGTTTTGTCCAGAGGAGGTGGTTCTCCTGTGTTGAGTCATCCACCCTTTTACAGTTGAGGATCATGGCCTCAGATCTGGAGGTGCTGGTTCTCATCCCAGCTGCTTCACATTCGGCTGCGAACCGCTCCAGTGAGAGCTGGCGATCCCGATAAGATGACGCTAACAGGACCACATCATCTGCAAATCGCAGAGATGGGAGTCCCTCCGCCCCCTGGCTGCACTGAGAAATTCTGTCCATAAAAGGTATGAACAGAATCGGTGACAACGGGCAGACCTGGTGGAGTCAACTCCCACCCTGAACGGGTCCGACTTACTACTAGCACTGCAAACCAAACTCTCGCACCTCTTGTATGTGAATCGAACAGCCCGTAGCAACAGGCCAACATTAAACAAAATCATTACAGATCAAACACTTAAGCTCAGAAATATGCAGTGGGTAAGTTTTGTGTTTTGGACTAGTCGGGATGCTTGTCATTGAACATTCTGTCTTTTTTTCTCCACATTAAGCAGATTTATGTTTATTTTATTAAGATAAGTATGTTTCTGTGCGTCTAAAGTCTGATAACAGCATACAGCTGCACAAAACATAACCAACATGTGGCTTCCTGACGGAAACGGAATGCAGTGATCCACATAGCACCTAGCAAGATGGCTGCCATGTTATGCATGCACTCGTGGCCTTGTCAGTGACGATCCCAGTGCTTTTCTAGCTCAGTGAAACTGACTGGCCTGGTCAAACCACTTATCTGCTCACATTTGTTTATTTTACATGATCTGAATTATATCTCAGGTTTGACTCCTCCCTCCCTCTCCTCTGATTGGCTGCTGTGGATTTACCCACAGCCAATAAGAGGTGACTTCCATCCACCATCCATCATCAGACTTACACTTCAGGTTCAGTTGGGTTATTAACTGGATATGATCTTGATCGGGTTGGAGTTGTTTATATTTAATTAAATCATTTTAACTAAATGTAAAATATATATATGTAAATAAAGTTTCAATTAGTTTTCTACAACCCTGTGGTGTCTGCCACACGTTGGTAAACTCAGAGCTGAACATGTCTTATGGTAAAGTAATTCATTTATTTTTGCTTGAACCTCGCAGTGGTGTTGGGAGCCACACACTGTGTGGTTTTAAAAACTGCATCCTGTTACAGTATATTAATTATGTCTCTTTTAGGAGTTACCTGCTTTGGTAACTGCTTCCTGGCTGGGGAAGGGGCGTGGCCAAAAGCTGAGGACTTTGAAGCACAATGCCAGCTCAGCTGGACCGACTATGTGCTATCAGGGCGGGGTGTTTTAGGATTAGTTAGATCATTTATTCCTCAGTTAGTTTAGATGTTTAGTTTTGTTTTTTATCACTTGTTTTATTTTTTACCTTTACCTTGTTACACATTGTAGCACTTTGAGATTTTTATTAATGAAAAGTGCATTATAAATTGAATTCATTATTATTATTATTATTGTTTCCCCTGTTAAGTGTGAATGGTTTGACCAAGTCATTATTTAAGTTACCCTGCTGTGTCTTTGGTCAGTTTTGGTGAGCTTAGGTGTGTATACTTTATATTTTTGTAAATCCATTTCTGAGTAGAGTTATAGCTGACCTCTTTTATGGACCCATTAACTGTATTTTGAACTTTGTCAATTTTTTTTATAGATTTTTGTGGCGTGAAATAAAGACACAATTCGACGACATTTTTTCTGTCTGTGCTTTCATTGGTTGGTCCATCAAAAACCCTAATTCTAAGAAACGTTCAAATCGCATAAACCCATATTTGAGTCACAGTGGAACACAATATTAACATATCAGATACTGAAACAAATTTATAATTTTTTTTATAATTTTTAGCAAAAAATAAGCAACACATCTGGAAACATTGTTCCAGGAACAACAAAAAGCTGTAAAAGGGCAGCTTACAAACAGCTGGAGGAACATTTTGTAATTAACTGTTAATTAAAAGCAGGCCAGACAGAGGACTGGGCTTTTAGAAGTAAAGATGGGCAGAGGTTCAACAGGCTGAGAGAAATGGTGTCTATAAATAATGGATCTATAATGTTTATGTTTATTAAATTTGTTCATTTTTTTTACAAAAAAAAACACAATACAAAACAGTCCCATAAATGATAACGTACAAATATAAAAAAATGAAAGGTAGCAGTAAGAAGAAAAAATCTTATTATATCTGCCCCTTTTTTCAAACAATCAGTTCAAACAACAATAATCTCCCAGTAACAAAACAAAATGAATAACTCTTTCTAATTTTCTAACTAATACAATACAGTATACATTACGCTACTTCATATATATTTTTTAACAATTTAGTTTTGATCATTTTCTTAAATGTAAACATTGACTTGGCATCAATAATAAAAATGAAGTGTGAAAACTGAATTTCTGTTCATAAAATCAAATTATTTGAAGAATCTGTAGAAACTTGGTTCCTTTGGTCCAATTTACTAATCGACAGACTTTGGTGAATACATTTTAAACCAGTGGTACTTTTATTTCTTGTTTGTTTGTTGTTTTTGTTTATAGCAAAGTTTTATGTCAGACATAACTTTACTTGGAAACAGGTTGTTTCTGTCTCTTTGCTGTGTTTATCGTTTGTCTTGCTGAAGTGTTATTGGTTGCAGTGTTCAGAGCCACACCTGAACACACCTGGCAGGTGAGTGCAGGGAAAGGCAGCAGCTGAGTGATCTGAGTCATCATGTTGGAACTGGGTGAGGTTCAAATTAGTGAATGTGTTTCAAAAGAGACAAAAAGAAATCTGCAGCACCTGGACGCTGAAGACACTGAGGACTCTGAGGAAGAAGAAACGACGAAGATGAAGATGACGAGGCGTCCAGCTTGTACTCGTCCACAGGCAGGAGGACGCCTCGGTCCACACAGCTGAGCACGTAGTCCAGGCCCACCACGGGGGTCCGGTACTTCTGGATGCTGCGCAGACGATTGGAGCTCAGCACGGACACGGAGCTGGTCACAACCAGAGAGCACTGTGGGAAACGTAGGCAGAAACACAATGACGTGTTCACATGTATGTTCCTCGTTCAGCCTGAGGCAGAGACCAGATCAGATCCAGGTCCAAACCCAGATCCAGTCAGGTTCATCTGAAGCTGACAAACATGATGCATTGTGGGAAACAAACTGATCTGTCATCAGAGAGTGAAACCTTTGGACAGAGCTGGTATTGATTTATTGAAACGTGTGATCAGCTGATCAGAACAAAACAAACATCAAGTCTGTTGGTGGAACCACCGACGTTCAGACTCTGGTTCAAACTGACACTGATCCAGGTCCAAGACCTGACTCAGGACTGATCCAGGCCCAAGACCTGACTCAGGACTGATCCAGGCCCAAGACCTGACTCAGGACTGATCCAGGCCCAAGACCTGACTCAGGACTGATCCAGGCCCAAGACCTGACTCAGGACTGATCCAGGCCCAAGACCTGACTCAGGACTGATCCAGGCCCAAGACCTGACTCAGGACTGATCCAGGCCCAAGACCTGACTCAGGACTGATCCAGGTCCAAGTCTTGACTTGGGACTGATCCAGGTCCAAGTCTCGACTTGGGACTGATCCAGGTTCGAGTCCGACCGATGAACACATGAAAGTCATGGATCAGACAAACCCTCAGACCCAGACCAGTTCTCTGACCTTTTCATTGACCACGAATGAGATGCTGCCTCCGTTCGCCGTCACCGCAGACTTCAGCTTCTTCTTCTCCTTGAAGGACACATCTTTGAGCTCCAGGAGCACGGAGCGGTTCTCAAACACGCCCATCCTGGAACCAGAAAACAGAGAAAACATCACAAGGGTTCCTTTACGTTCTGCAACCTGAAGCTAGAACTCCGAGCTGGATCCAAAGAGTCGGTTCTCTGGACTGAGACATCAATGACCGTGGTTCAACCAACGCTTCTTTCTGAAATCACCGCGGTGTTCCTCCATCAGAAGACCAGAACCACAAACGATCACCCTTAGATGAGAACACAGCCACAGACAAGTTCAAGCATTGGTCCACGAGATATTTTACTAACAGTACAGGGAGAAAAACACGGAAGATAAAAATAAACATTTGAACATCGTGCAACACTGTGGTCCATGTGTTTTGTTGTGCGCACAAACACGAGGTGTCATGGTTGGGTTGCTTTCAAGACTCTTTCAAAATAAAAGCTGACTTCTTGTTCTGTGTCACATCCAAAAACTGTTTCTATTAGATCTCTGACGTGAACCTGGAAGTGGAAGCTGGAGCAACCTTCCCTCAAAATAGCTTTTTTAATGCAAAATTTAAACCCCGCCCTCAATTTTTAATCCCGCCCCAGAGTTTTAACTCCGCCTCCATGTTTTAAAAGCTGCCCCCTCCACCAACAGCAATGAGCAGCCCCCGTCACCGTCGGCAGGAGAGAGATCTTAGTATTTTGGATGGACTGGAAGTGGCTTGGAGATGGCAGACAGTAGTGACGCGTCAGAAAGCGAACCTATGGAAATAGGTGGCGGGAGATTTGACGTGTGGGATGTTGTTCGGAAAAAGAAGCGGAAGAAGGATTTAAGTAGCGAATCAGATGACAGTGATAGCGTCAGAGAAGAGCTGGCACAGAGAACAAAAGAAGAACATAAATTAATACTGAAATTAACTCAAGATGGGGCTACACTTGGCAGCTGGAACTCTATATACAGTTATCAAAAGTATTAAATAAAGAAATAGGAGACGTGAAAAGCGCTAGAGTTTTAAGGACCGGGGCTCTGTTGATTTTTTGTAAAGATGCAGGACAAAAGGAAAAAGCGATTCGGATGGACAAACTGAATGGTAGACGTGTACTGTACAATGCTCTCTTACTTATGATAGCCTTGTCAGGGGTGTTGTCACAGGAATCCCAGTAAAGTCAACTGATGACTTTAAGCAAACATTTCTAACACTAATGTAAAGGAAGTCAAACGCCTGAAAACTACCAGAGATGGACTCAGATGTGACAGCCTGTCGATGCTAATTACTTTTGAAGGACATCCCCGAAAAAGTATATGTAGGCTACATGCAGTGGTGTAGTCTACGTGATACTCTGGTATATGGAGTATACCCACTAGAAAAACTTAAGAATTTCAGTATACCCACTTAAAAGTGCCCAATGGTACATGACATACCATTAGGTACATGTCATTGATACGTTAAACGACAGTTAAACACTTCTGTAACAATCTATTGGTGTGCAGTGCTTTTCTTTGATACTGTTTTATAAATTATATAACATGTTTTTAATACAAAACCAGCTGTTGTACAAAGTTTGTGGTTCATTTATTCAAATATAAGCATCAGAGAAATTTGGAACTGTTCAATATGCTTAAAATTAAAATAAATTGACGGTTACACTTTACTAACCAGTATACTTTGGTTTCTAAGCACGGTATGCCCACTACAAAAATGTAGACTACACCACTGGCTACATGTGCATGCTGTCAGGTTGTATGTTCCCCCACCGCTGAGATGTTTTAAGTGTCAGAGGTTTGGACATGTTGCAGCAGCTTGTAAAGGAAAGCAAAGGTGTGGTGGAGAACATGACTATGGGAAATGTGAGGAAGGGGCTAAACTGAAATGTTGTAATTGTGGTGGTGAACACAGCTCTGCATACAGAGGATGTGAAGTAAGGGCAGCAGAGATTCAGAGGGTTAAAGTTACACAGAGAATCAGTTGTGCGGAGGCCATTAAGAATGTTCCAGACACTTTGAAAGCTACAGACCTAAATAAAACTACAACTGACGACACCAAGAACTGTGAAGGATGTTATATGGTAAAGAAAGAAACCATGCTGGTTAACAAAAGTGATTTTGTATCGTTTATGACAGAAATAATTAACTGTTCAGCTCAAACAAATAGCCACAATGAAAGGATAAAGATAATAGTTAGATCTGCAGAGAAGATCTTGAAAATATTTGGATTGCACTGGGAAACAGTCAAACAAACTCTTGATGACTTATCTCGACCCTCTCAGACTTTGACCGAACACACACAATGATCCTGAGATTGATAAGATGGAATGCCAGAAGCTTTGTATCGAATGGACATGAATTCAAGGAGTTTGTTGCTGTCAGAGAAACCTAGTGTACCGTAGTATGTCTACAACTTCCTGTTTATTATCCGAGTCCACATTCCAGTCCAGTTGGTGGCGGTAATGCGCTTCAAATAAGTTCGCCAACCGCCATAAAACAACATAAAGAAGAAGAAGAAGAAGAACAGCAATGAGCAGCATGATGATAAAGAACTGGACTGAGGTCATCTGTCGTATTCTGTACTTACTGACGCTTCCATTAAAATCTGTCCATTGGCTCATGAGATATTTTGCTAACAGACCAATAGGGTCACTGTGAACATTAGCATTAGCAGTTAATGCTAACGTTTTGTGTCTGCAAGGGTCACCAACATGGTGCCCGCGGGCACCCGGGTGCCCCCAAGGACCATTTGAGGTGCCCGCGGACCTGCTGTTCTAAAAATAGCACAACTCACTATTGTACTAAGCTGCATTTGGTTAGGGCGTTTGACTTGGGACCCGAAGGACGCGGGTTCGCGTCCCGGCCACTACACATCTTGGGGTGTCTATGAGTGCACACCTATTTCTCCAGCTCCCCGAGCGCCTTCTATGGCTGCTCACTGCACCGCCTGGTAGGTGGTTGGGTTAAATGCAGAGACGAATTTCGTCTGTGTATGGGAAACATACGCAGATGACAAGATTAGACAATTATTATTATTATTATTTAAAATTTCATTTTATTCAGTTATTCTTTTTTTGTATTTATATATATTTTAAAATGTCTTTCTTAAAAATATGTTCTTAAAAATATGTTTATTATACTTTTTTTTTTTTCAATTTACGCTTTGTTATTTCCAAAGAGTTTCTCAAACTGGTGCCCTTTGTAGGACTCCGTACCCACAAAGTAGCTCTCAGTTTCGACCCTCAGCTACTACCACACCAGGTTTAAATTTTAATGAGTTTGTTTCATGATGTGAGTTGGCTGTGGTGGCCATCTTGAATTGATCTATGAAAAACTATGGTTTAAAACTAGGATTTAAGAGAAGATTTAAAAAATAATAATAACAGGTTAGGACAAATATTAAAAACAACTGTACTTCAGTTGGAGGGATTCGGGTGTTGTAAGGAGTTACAGTTGTGTTTTTCACTCTTTAAATAATTGTTTTTTTTATAAAAATCATTAAAAAAACAAATATATGTTAAGGTTTGATAGTTTTTCCCTTTTTTGTGTTTTGCTTTTTATGAGTTTGTCAATTTAGCAAGAAATCCTTAATATGTTTTTAAAAAAATACATAAGAAAAATTCTGCTGCTTTGATTTTGATGTATTATATATTATTATATATCATTATAGTGAAAGCTTGTGCTTCTACCTACACTTTTTTCAATCTACACTGTGTTTTTGTGGTCTTATTTGTTTATTTAACAAAACTGGTTTGGTCCAGAATTTGTATGTAAATTTAGAGACGGGACTGGATTCCTGCTTCCTTTTCAATCATTTTGATTTGATTTGATTTGATGTTTATTCATTCATTTTAAAAGAACAATACAAGACAGTTTCATCAGATACAAGAATACAAGTAGGATAAAATGAAGGGAGCAGAAAGAAGATGAAATCTTATTATATCTGCCCCTTATTTCACAATTTGTTCAACCAATGATAACCTTCAAACTACATCACAGAATGAATAATTCTACTTAATTTTTCTAACACAAACTACATCACAAAATGAATAATTTTCCTTAATTTTCCTATTTTAGTTTTGTTTCCAGAATATTTTAGGTGGAAATTTTTACATTTTTATTTGTTTATTGTTTTGTTGAAATTTTTAATTGGTCGAAATGAAATAAAGAATTATTATCTGACAACATAAATTATTAATGGTTGTAGCACACACAGTCAGAGGTTCAACCCATCCACTGGTTCAGGAGATATTTTGCTAACAGTACAGAGAAACACACAAGATTATAAATAAATATCCTACATTCGTGTCAGTGTGCATTTCTCTGCTCTGTTAGTAAAATATGTCATGGGCCATAGTGCACACCTGTGCGGTCTTAGTAAAGACCTGCAAGCAACACTTATGTTCTAGGGTTTAGGGGGTTGGGTCGACTGCATGCTGAATGCGGAAATGCTGCAGAAATCTGTTTCTTCTCAGGTGAGAAAACCTGAAACATCAACCAGAACCTCTGAGGTCCAACTGGTCTCAGCGGGACAGGTTCGGTTTCAGAAGAAAAACATTCAGTTTAAAAACTTTCTGACAGCGAGTTTCCGGTCAAACAAACACCTGAAAAACTTTAAACACTAAATTTTAAAGTCGAAAACTTCGTTTATTTACCTGGAATGTTTACAAATAAGCTGATTTTGGGGGTTCCCGTCGGGAGCGAACACCTGCAGCAGCTGACGGAGTCAGAAGAATCAGGAAGCTGACAGCAACACCTGTGCGGGTGACTTCCGGCTGGACTGCCTTCAAAATAAAAGTTATATTGAAAGAACAGCTAGAGCTAGACAACGGCCATTCAGTTCAGTTTATTTCTACAGCGCCAAGTCTGAACAGAATTCAACTCAGGGCAATGTAAGAAAACTTTAGCATTCATTAGAAAAAGCCAATTATGAAAGTTTTCTATCAGAGTGCTGGACATGATAAATCAAAAAGGCGTTCAATACAAGATCAACTGGACTTTATTTGTAACAGAAGACGTTTCGCTTCTCATCCGAGGAGCTTTATCAATTCAATGAACCAGACTGTGTGCGCATGGAGTTATAACAGGAGTCACGCACCAACATATGTAAATTGCAAGCTGAGGTAACACATACATGTAAATTGACAGATCACACCTTAACAGTAGGGGGTTCCCTTGAAGTCTCTGACAGACACAACAACTGTATGTAAATTGACAAAAAAACACCTCACAGCCCAACAACAGAGGTTTCTCAACAAACTCTGCTAGTCTAATTCACAGACAAGACACCTCTGCTCCCATCCGGTGTAAAACGTTTGGGAATCAGCCCCAAAACTGAGTTATAAGTCTTGGAAAGTTGAAATCTCAGACCTCCTCCTCTGTTAAGAGAAGGTTTTTCTCTCTTAACATAGACAGCTTCCTTCACACCCCTCTCAAACCATCTGTGCTCTCTGTCCAAAATTTGCACATTTTGGTCCTCAAATGAGTGACCCTTGTCCGTGAGGTGGAGGTGAACAGCTGAGTTTTGTCCAGAGGAGGTTGTTCTCCTGTGCTGGGACATTCTTCTGTGGATGGGCTGCTTAGTTTCTCCAATGTAACGGTCTGGGCAGTCCTCGCTGCACTGGATTGCGTACACTACACCACTCTGTTTGTGTGTGGGGTTTTTGTCCTTCGGATACACCAGCCTCTGTCTGAGAGTCCTGCTGGGTTTGAAATGTGGGATGTTGTGTTTGTTGAAAATCCTTCTGAAATTATCTGAGACTCCAGCAACATAAGGAATGACAATGTTTTTTTGTCTGTTAGCATTTTTCTGTTGATTATTGTGTTTAGCAGATTTCCTTGCTGACTTGACAAAAGCCCAGTTGGGATATCCACATGTTTGCAGCGATTTGTTGATGTGTTTCTGTTCCTTTTCCTTCCCTTCTGTCCTTGTGGGGATGTGTTCTGCCCGATGCTGTAAGGTTCTGATGACAGAAAGTTTGTGCTCCAGTGGATGGTGAGAGTCAAACAGAAGATACTGGTCTGTGTGGGTTGGTTTTCTGTAAACTTCAATGTTGAGACTGTCCTCTCCCTCCATATGCACCAAACAGTCCAAAAAAGGCAGCTTGTTATCGTTAGCATCCTCTCTGGTGAACTTGATGTTGTTATCAACCGAGTTAATGTGTCTGGTGAACGCTTCCACCTCCCTGGCTTGGATTTTGACCCAGGTGTCATCCACATAACGGAACCAATGGCTTGGAGTTGTCCCCTCATAGGAGTTAAGGGCTCTCTGTTCCACTTCCTCCATGTAGAGGTTTGCAACAATGGGTGACACTGGAGATCCCATGGCACAGCCGTGCTTCTGTCTATAAAATCTGTCATTGAACTTGAAATAAGTGGTGGAGAGGCAGAGATCCAGCAGGGTGCAGATGTGATCTGGGGTGAAGTTGGTCCTTTTGCCCAAATCCTTGTCCTGTAGAAGTCTTTTTTTGACGGTTTACTGCTTCAGAAATGGGTATGCATGTGAACAGAGAAGTCACATCATATGATACAAGAGTTTCTCCCGGGGTCAGCTTCAAATGTTGAACTTTGTTGGAAAAATCAATGGAGTTCTTTATATGATGAGGTGTGTTTCCAACCAGAGGAGCTAAAATACCAGCCAGATGTTTAGCAACATTGTATGTCACTGAGTTCATGCTGCTCACGATGGGTCTGAGAGGTGTATCTTCTTTGTGTATTTTTGGAAGTCCATACAGACAGGGAGTGGCCTCACCCGGGTATAATCTATAATACAATGATCGATTGATTGTTTTCTCCTTTTCGAGTTTTTGCAGATAATCAGTGACTTTCTTTTTAAAGGTGTTAGTTGGATCCCTCTTCAGGGGCTCATAGGTGTTCCTGTCACTCAGTAGTGTGGTTATTTTCTCCTGGTAATCAGATGTGTTGAGTATTACTGTGCATCTTCCTTTGTCCGCTGGTAAAATGGTGATGTTTTGGTCTTGGCTGAGTGATGTTATAGCTTTCCTTTCCTGCGGTGTAAGATTTGAGGGAGGCAGTTTGGCACTGGAGAGGGTAGCTGATATTTTCATCCGAAGTTGTTCAGCCTCTGTTTCTGTCAAGTTGTTGTTCCTAATCGCAGATTCAGTGGCTGTGATTAGTTCCACAACAGGTATTTCTTGTGGGGAGATGACAAAATTTAGTCCTTTTGCCAGCACATTTTTCTCAGGTTGTGTCAAGGTCCTGTTAGACAAATTTCTAACCCACAGTTCCTGAATATTTGTGTTGGCGTCAAACTCTTTATCTTGACTGATGACTTGTGATGAGAAAACCGCTCTTTGTTGTAATTTTAGAAACTTACTTTTCTACTTTTCTATCAGAGGAAGCACCACTTCAACACTTGCTCTTCTCAAGGGTGGACGTATCCTCTCAGTCACCGCTTTGATTTTGCTTTGTCTTGTCTGTGAAACTGTTTGAGAGCCTCTCTTCTATAAAATCTTCCGAATCATATGGACTTCAATTTTGGTCAGTTGGTCCCTCAGCACAACTGATAAAAAAATTTCAACAAGAAGACAGGCTGTAGGCGAGCTGATTTGCCCTGTTGGCATGTACTACTCAGCTGAATATCTCATCGATTTGGAAGACGTGATGATGTGTCTATCTCTGCTGTCATTTGTGGATCTTAAGGATGCATATTTAATTGGATTTATGATAACTGGTTCCTGCTTTTTGGATTCGGCTGGTTCCTGGTCTATCAACACACAAGGAAGACGTCGGCAGCAAATCTGCACCTGGTCAGGCTGCCTGCCTTACATGATGGCTTGGTTCATGTCTCAAAAACCCAGACTTTTGGCTGGATGGATTAGATCTTGGGGATTTTCTGAGGCACGTTCCATTGGTATGGTCATTTTTAATTTGGACATTTCTGAAGCGAGTGGACCGACACAGACTGAAGGTAAATGTCATTAAAGTTCTGCCTGTTCGCAAAACAGTCGTGTTTATCTGACATTCGGCTCCCCGACTGGCCTTGACAGACCGTCTTATCTCAACACGCCTGAGAAGTTTTGTAAACCTGATGCTCTCACCCTCCCAACCCTTCTGCTGAGGAATTCCACAGACTTTTCAGAGGAGCCTAGCTGAATAAACATTCTGTCATCATTTCAGGACTCTGGCTTCCCTCTGGCCGTCCTCAGCAGCCCCCCCNCCATGAGTACCCGCTTTTGAGTCTTCCCCTCCCCCACTTTCTGCATAATGTCTGCGTCATTATGTGCTTGTGCGCGAGCCTTTTTTTCATTCAGAGGTCAAAAATGTGTTAGGAATTTTTTTGTCTCTAAACTCTGTCATTTTTCACCACTTTTATTGTCTGTCCAACAGGTCTCACTTGTAAATGAGTCTTAGAGGCTAAATGTGATTTATCTGTTTAAATAAAGGTTGAATGAAATCAAAAAAAGGCGTTCAATACAGGATCAACTGGACTTTATTTGTTGCAGAAAACGTTTCGACTTCTGTCCAGAAGTCTTTTTCAATTCTGAATGGAAGCTGTGAGAACGAGAAGTTTTAAGTTTTAAAGGTTGAATGAAAAAAAAGTGTTGAATCCTCACTTTGTCACAGTCTCCAATCCTGAGCAAGCACAAATAAGGAGACAGTGAAAAGGAAAAACTCCATTTAAACAGGAAGAAACCTCCAGCAGAATAGGCTCAGGATGAGCGGCCATCTGCTTTGACCAGCTGGGGTTTGAGAGGACAGGAAGTAGAAACAGACCAACACAGAAGGACAGGTCAAGGTGAACTTTCTATAGCAGGAAAGATAAAAAACATGTTAATATAGAAATAATTACAAATACAATGTAGAGTAGAGCAAGTAAAGACAGCAGCAGAGAGAGGAAGTGGTCAGTTTGTCCTCCAGCAGTCTAACCCTAGCCTAGCATAACTAAGGGATAACTCAGGAAACCCAAACCAACCCTAATCCACCTTATTCCTGAGGGGGTCACTGTAGAAGCGATTGAATTGCCTCCCTTTCACATAAAGGGAGCAAGCTCCCTATAGAGCCTGCAGGGAGGAGGGAGACAATTCAACTGACTCCTTCATCTTTAAAAACTGTGTTAGGATAGGCTAAGTGCTTGGTGACTGTATACAGTACTGTACATTTATCTATTTACTAAAAATATACAGTATAAACAGTATTTTTATTTTTTATTGTTTTTTATTCATAAATAGATAAATGTACAGTACTGCACTTCCTAACACAGTTAAGGAGTCAGTTGAATTGTCTCCCTCCTCCCTAGCAGGCTCCATTCCCATAAAGGGTGCTAGCTCCCTTTATGTGAAAGGGAGACAATTCAACTCACTCCTTCATCTTTAAAAACTGTGTTAGGATAGGCTAAGTGCTTGGTGACTGTACAGTACTGTACATGTATTCATATTTTAAAAAATAAAAAAAAAATTTATTTTTATTTTATTTTTTTTATGAGATGCATGCTCGTAAGTCCGGGACCTCGTAAGTAAGAGCGCTCGTAAGTCGGGGACTACCTGTATGTATGTATGTATATATATATATGTATATATATA
>JBBPBX010000972.1:70368-93970 GCA_038048925.1 Garcialebias charrua | reverse complement strand
ACACATACACACATTACACTGCATTGTTCAAGCCAAGAGCCACTGTCAACACTTCTTCACCAGCATATTGTCAACACTGGGGGGCTGAGCACCCCTAAACGTCAGATTCTAGAACCGCCCCTGTATAAACATTTTCCCTCGTTTAACCTCATCAATACGCACAGAAAATAAAGTTGATTCGTTTTAAATTCTGTGTAAAAGCTACTCCTTGATAGGGGTTTGTAATTGTTTATTTCAGAGGAGCTCTTCGATGAAAAACAACAAACTCGTCCTCACCCTCCAGTCTCTGCTCCTGAATCCACGCAGTCATCTTCTGTGAAGCTCTTCTCCATCTCAAAGTGTCTCCAGCTGCGCAGCTGGTGGCTTCATGCTTCCAAAACTCTCAAAACTACCGAGGAAAGGGAAAAGAAGGAGCACCGTCAAAGAGGAACGTGATCCAAACATCTGACTCCTCCAACTCCGAACTGCAGCGTTAAACAAGCCTGATGCGTTCATGGACGGTGGGAAATCTAAACACTTCAAGACTGGAAGAAATCTGAACGTGAGAGTTGAGTTTGGGCTGTAAAAAAAAACGTTCTGTAGACCAGCTTCAGTGTATGGAGGGCGCAATGTGACAAAATTAAATAAATAAATACTTATTAAATGTTCTATTTATTCAATACACCATTAAACCGTTTAATATACAATTAAGTTATTAAATACACAATTAATTAATTAAATATCCAATAAAATAAATACATGTACTGTACATTTTAAATAACATTCATGAAATGCCATTTTCAAGATTTTATTTTTATTCTTGATTGTGACTTTTCGTTTTCAGTATTTAATGTCATTATTTAAAAAGTGCATTTGTTTATTTCATGGGACATTTAATTAATTGTGTATTTAATAATTTAATTGTATATTTAATGATTGTTGAATAATTAAATAATGCATTTCATTATTATGTGATTGTTAAATACTACAGTTTCTGAGCACAGACTTGTCAGTAAAGCATGTAATCAAACATAAAAATGGTTATCCTGAATTGTACCAAGATGTGCAGTTTGAAAATGTTTATTTCTTCTTCTTTTGGCTTCTCCCTTTGTCAGGGGTTGGCTACAGCGAACTAGTCGCACGAAGACTTGCAAATTGTTTGTTTGTTTACACCAGATGTCCTTCCTGACACAACCACAGACCACCGAGCTACCACACCTCCTGTGGAGCAGAGAGCTGATATCTAGGGTTCCCGGGGGAGCAGATGGTGTGGGTTAAGGGCCTTGCTCAAGGGCCCAGAGTGGGGCAGATGAGGGTGGAGACCGGTGTGACTGCTTCACTTATCCCACCCACATTTTTTTAAATGTTTGAACTGGGTTTGAACCGGCGATCTTCCGATCACAAGCTCAACTTCTGTGCCACCGCTCCCACATAGTATGAAAATGTAGTTTCACATTTATTTATTTAGTCACAGTTCTGAAATGTGGCTATGCACTCAATGTAAATGAAGCACTCAATTATGCTAATAAATAAAAAAAACTACATGGCTGTAAACAAATAGGACATATTTGGACAAGAAAAGAGAAATAAAAAGACCTTATAGACTTTATTAATCAAATCTGAATTTCAATATGTTGAGGTTTCTCCGTCACAAACTGCTGCTCCGTGGACATCGTTGTTTACACATTTTTAAATGAACTGATTGTCTCATGTCTGCAATGAGGTTTCAGACTGACAGGATAAAATAAGGACAATACAGGTACAGATGTTTAAAATAACTATTAAACCTACATGCAAAGGCTTTCAAAATGCTCAGATAGATGCACAAAACCACCAGAACATAATCATTTTATTTAAAAGTGCCTTTCAGGACACTTAAACCCAATACAGTGTAATACAGATCAAACATCAGCGACAAATTGAAATATAAAATACATAAAGATTATAAAATGCAAGATAATAAAAATACATTTAGTAAAGTTAATGATAAGCTAGTCTGAAGAGATGGCTTTTCAGGGCTGTCTTGAACAGAGAAAGAACAGGTCCATTTAAGTAAAATGTTCAGAGAGCCACAGTTACTGAGAGCCAAGAGCTCCGGGGCAGGATATCCATCAGTTTTTGTCATAAAATAAATTTGTTTTATGGTTTAAAATCTAGTTTTATTTAAAAACGAACTCAATGGACCGAACTGAGCTCACCGTGGGCCTGATTCGGCCCCAGAACCACCAGTTGAATAGCCCTGCACAAGACATGAAAAGGTTTGTAGGCTCAATCATCTAGGTAGATAACACAAAAAAATATTAAATCATTTCATCTGGACCATTTTCTTCAACACGGATGCTAAAATAACTGGAAGAAACAAAATCACTCTAAGGAGAAACAAAGAAATACCACAAAAATAAAAGAACATAGATGAAACTAAAGTTATACCTGATAATCTGTCCGTGTCAACCTCGTTATTTAAGATTTTATTTTTATGATTTTAAACTAAACAAATATTTGTACACTGTTGTAGATTTTAGTTTAATTTCACTTAAATAGATTTCTTCCTGACTGCAACGCGAACTAACCATCTGTTTAACACTGCTTTTTACGAGCGGTCCGTGAAGGCAACAAAGCTGACTGCTGCTGTGGCTCCATCATCAGAGGAGCTGAGGTAATGCAACAACTTTCTGTTCAAATGAAGGCAGATCAGAATCTGTAATCCCAGTTCAGGTGTGCAAACAAACACATTTAAGGTTGTTAAAGAAATAAGTCACGTTTAGATTATGTCCACTGGAGTAACAAAGATGACTTGTTCCACAGGAAATGTTAAACTGATGTGAAAACAAAAGTGATGAAATGAAGGGGGCATAATTAAAAGTTGCTAAAACATTACCCAGTTTTATTTTATTTTAATCTGTAGTAGAACAGCAATTTAATATAAAAATGGGGGGGTGGGGGTGTTAAGAGGGATAACAAGAGACGACTGAGCTTCTGAACTCTGGACCGAGCCGCCAGAGATCCAGCCACCGAGGTCGTGACCTCTTAAATTCCTTATTAAAATGTCGCTTTTATAACAGAGCCTTCCTGACTTTTCAGATTCAGTTATTGGATTTAATTATGATAGCAATCCTAAAATTTAAGAAAAATATATAAATATTTAAGAAAACTATTGTTGGAAAGATGTATACAACTGATTAATGTCTATTTTGTTAATCGTGAAATTTTGATGAGTTATGTATTTTGCTGTATTAAATGTGGCATTACTCATGCCCTGAGAGCATAAATAAGTTAAGTTTAACAACCACGCCACCCTGGGAATTTCACCCAGAGACTATTACCTTATTGTTTTAGGGCCACACAAGTTCGCTTTGCACACTTTGAAGCATCCGGGACAACGGTTCAATTTGACATAATTTATTAACAATTCGCTTAAAACATCTTAAAACATTTATTTATGTACATCATGTTCATCATTCTATGTTATTTCATACCAACTAACAGACCCAAAACCCTTTAAACCCCAAAACAATTACTTCAATAAATACAATAAATCAATAAATACCACAAATATACAGTTCACCATTCCACCGGTGTGGCACTCGCGTCACACCGCAGCAACAAGCAGCTGGCAGTCCTGACGTCACGCCCTGCGCGCCACTGAAAGGGGGACACCACAGTCCGCATTTCAACCACTCGCGCACAACTTCCTCAAATGGAGTCGTCGAGGAACCAGAGTGGACGCCAGAAGGAAAAAGAGCAGTCTCCGGAAACAGAGCAGCAGTGGTCCCGATGTGGGGGAGACCTAAGAAAGTTAATTTATAACTATTCTTCGTACAGCTGCCACAAATAAAGCTTACAATGACAATTGTTTCCTTACCTGCTGGTCCTCACAACCATATACACACACACATCCTCGCAGCCTGAGGGAGCGAAGAAGCGCAGCGCTCTACCTATAATCACACAGACTTATCATTTCTGACCCAAAATCAGCTATAGTACAGCGAGAGAAAGAACACCTACCGTCCAGCAGTCAAACAGCCCGTACCACACTCAGTGACTTGTTGCCTTTACGGCCAAAACCCGTGGGACACCATGACGGTCAGAACCCACGGCACACCAGCCACACAACGACGTGTGAAGACGACTTGTCTGCCTGCACGCAGAGCAGCTGCTTTTATACCACGCCCACTCTAACAACTAGATGTTTGCACCTGGAACCCATCAGCCTGATCAGGCATCTTTCTCTACTGCTACATTCTACCCCCACCTTTTGTATCGGCGACCCGACGATACTCTATTAAAACTGATCCCATCAGCTCCTAAGATCAGAGCTAAAAAAATCAAAAAAAAAAAAAATAAGAAATTAATTTTCACAGAAGAAAATCGATCGAGCACCAGAAGTTGCCAAGTTCTGCTCTTTAGCTCAATTCAAGCTGAAGGTCTTAGCTCCGTGGAACTTCACCTCCTACTCTGGACATCTGGAAAAGGGCGACACCAACTCCAAGTCCCCCCCAAGTGTTTGCTGCTACCAACATTTGAGCTTAGTTTCTACAGAAGCGAGCAGATGGCAGAAGAGGACAGAATCATCCTCACCTGTCCGGAGGTCTCAGATGAGACTCCGAAAATAATACGGTAGGATAACCGACCATTCCCAGAAGTCTGCGTAACAGAGCCACTGTACCACAAAGTGTCCCTGTCCAATGTCAGGGACAACGTGACATGCCTGGACTGTGGGGAAAGCGTCGTGATATTTCAAATGCCCACATTTGGGACCGGGGCAAAGAAACGCAAGCTCAACGAACCCAGAAGTGTCGACCGTCTGGACAGCGTGTCAGTGGAGACTGAGCCACCTGCTTACAAAGTCACGTGCTTGAAATGCACAAACAGGGACAAACTAAAAATGGTAGACATTGGGAAAAACCATTTCATGTTTCGACGGCTCACATCCGGGACTGAGAACAACGAACCCAGAAGTGTCAACCGTCTGGACAGCATGTCCCCACAAACCGCTGACTCCGCCTACTCTTCTACAGCACCCTCGGAGACTTGTTGAACCTGCAGCAGCTCCTCAGACAGTCTCCAAGAAGACTGTCTGAACGATTGATGAGACGGGTCCCCCTCCCCCCCCCCACCACCACCCGAAAGAGCTTAAACATGATAAAATGGCCCCCATCAAAGTTTGTGCGGATGACAATTTTCTTGTGTTCAATGTTGAAAATCTAATTTCTCTTTAAAAATAAATTTTAAAAAAAGGAAAAATTAGTCAGTGAATTATCTTTTAAGTTTCATTTCTTTTTTTTGGTTGTTCAATTTTTTTGGCTTTTCTTTTCTTTTTTGTTTTTTGTGAGTAACTGTGCTCGGCTGTCAGTGCTGCAGTCTGGTAATCCTGAGGTTGTTGGTTGAAGTCCTGGTTGCTTCAGTAAGGCCTTCCCATGTTTTGTCAATCTTTTATTCAAGTTCAGCCGCTGTAACAACCCCTGCAGAAGGAAGCAGCTGAAACTTCTTGTCTTACTCTTTTTTAATTATTTGGTCTTGATGTTGTATTGAAGGTATTTCTCTCTGTTTATAGATTTGTTTCAGAGCTGTAAGTCCTGACATTTCTTTTATTGCAGAGTTCACTTCATAGTCAGAGTCAGAGTCAGAGTCAGAGAGAATTTATTGTCATTTGCACCGCATGTAGTACATGTGTTGAAAACGAGATTATGTACACAGGGTCCCAGTTACATCCAACAACAAATGCAAGAGAAATACAATAATAACATCTAGGATTAACTAAGAGAGACATCACATCAGCTAGTAATACACTAAGCCCTAATGTAGTAGAAAAACATCATTATAAACAGCAGCACGAACATGAGCAGATGGTCACAGATGAACGCAGCAACAAGAAACAGATCAGTACAGTATCAGTATGATGTGACATTTTGCAGTGTTTATTCTTATTATTTATTTATTCATGAGTCTGACAGCCTCAGGGTAGAAGCTGTTTCTCAGTCTAGTGGTTCTACATTTGATGCTCCTCAACCTCCGTCCCGAGGGGAGTGGTGCAAAGAGTGAGTGTGCTGGGTGAGTGAGGTCTTTCATGATGCAGGTGGCTCTTTTTCTGCATCTGGAGGTGTAAATGTCTGTGATGGTGGGGAGACTGACTCCCACAGACTTCTGTGCAGCCTTCACCACTCTCTGCAGAGCTTTTCTCTCTGCAACTGTGCAGCCTCCATGCCACACGTTGATGCTGGAGCACAGGACGCTCTCCACTGCACACCTGTAGAACGAGGTGAGGACTGGGCTTCTCAGACCGGCTCGTCTCAGCCGTCTGAGGAAGTAGAGTCTCTGATGACCTTTCTTGATCAGGCTGGTGGTGTTATTGCTCCAGCTGAGGTTATCATTCAAGTGTACACCCAGGTATTTGTAGCTGGAGACCACCTCCACCGCAGATCCACCTATATACAGTGGGGTGTGGGTGTGTTTGTTCCTTCTGAAGTCCACAATCATCTCCTTCGTCTTCTTCACATTCATGTGAAGGTTGTTCTCTTTGCACCAGCTCTCCAGATGTTCCACCTCCTGTCTGTAGCTGGATTCATCATTATCTGTGATGCATCCCACCACAGCTGTATCATCTGCAAACTTAACAATATGACAGCCTGGATGTGTGGCTATTGCTGGGTTGCAATCACGTGACCCGGAAGTGGCGCGAAATTCAGATGCGGGGCAGGAAGTGATTTTCCCCAGTTCAAAACACAGCAGAATGGATTACAGCAAGTATGCCAAAGCCCTAAATAAACTGGCGAGGACGAGTTTTGGGTTAACCATTTAGGATCAAAAGAAGCTTTAAATGGTTGTCGACTTGTTTCTGCCCGGGTGAGTAGTGAGATGTATTATTTATTTAGTAATTAGCCTATGCTAACTACGCTATCGCTAATGCTAACAACAAGTTTAGTTAGCCCCCTGTTATTTCTATGTGCGTGGATCTACTTAAAAATAATATATTTAGCTTCTGTAAAGCCAAATTCGTGCTGGAGTTGTATGTGTTAACGTTGAGTCATATGCATTTCTACACTGTAGGTCAGAGATCTACAGTAACTCCATTAAAAAGGTAAGTTAATGTACTGAAAATATTATGATTTTTTTTGTTTTGATAATACAGTATCATCAAGGTGATCGTATCTTCTTTGTAACTTCAGATACTAGCTGGTTAAACTCAAGGTGGCCATACATGGGAGCCTCACCAGATGGAGTCGTTTCATGTGACTGTCATGGAGCCAGGGTGTGTGAAATCAAGGTAAAATTTATTTCTCAAAAGGTTTGGACTACTGCACTGCAGACTTAGCTTTTTTAGATTTTTCTACCTGGATTATTGAGCATGCATTAGGGTACTGCACTGCAGACTTTGCGCACCTCACAGTATGAATGTTACAACTATAATTTTTTACTCAAATCTTTGTTGTTTGCATATTTCACAGCATGTAGCCGTAGTTTTGGGGATGGTCTTGCAGTTTGTGGGATGTTGCCTTGTTTCCAGTTAAAAAATGTGTGACCTTTCCATCACCTTTTAAAACTTAGTCCAGATTAATACATTCTTACCTGTGGAACACACCTGGTTGACAGAGACATAAATATAGTCTCATTTTCTAACATTGGTGTTGGATAGTGAAATGAGTGAAACACAATCTTTAAAAAAGTATCATATTGAAATGTTTTGGAGACTACCGTATTTATTTTTTATGTCTAAGTTTCATTGTCTTGTCCTTCAGTGCCCACAGAGCAAACAGCATGAAGTCGGTCTGAGGATGTGTGCTGGACAGCCTGGTTTTTGTCTCGTCGTCTCGTCAAGGTTGGAGATTCTGTACAACTGGATAGGAACCATCCTTATTACCATCAGCTCCAGGATCAGATTCACATTGTGGATGTACAATATTGTGATTTTGTAGTATGGAGTGAAAATGATATTTATGTGGAAAGAATTCTGCCAGATGACCAGCTGTGGGAAACAGCAGTTCCCAAAATTCAGCACTATTTTACACATTGCATCCTACCTGAAATCCTGGGACAGAAATCCACACGTGACTAACCAATCTAAGAATCAAGAATGTTATTTGGAGTAGTTGATGAAAGGAGTTTGAAAAGTTTATACAAATTTAAACAGTTGCTCTTTTTTTCCCCAAAAACATTTGTCACTACCATAACATGTTTCAGCTACACCTGTAGCAAGCACTCTGCAGAAGGGTCATGTGATGTTGTTACATGTCATGACAGCTGTTTTTTATTTACAATAATCTTAATTGAAAAGTTAAGTATGTTAAATCAAATGATATATTTAAATCAATATGAGATTAGCTTGTGAATTTCAAAGGTGTTCTAATATGTTAAATAACAGCACATACAAATGTCATATGTCACAAATGTTGCAAAATGAGTCTACTTCAGAAAAATGTTTTTATTTCAATAGCAAAACTCATGTCATTTTAACTGACCAATATTCACAAAGATTGGTTATGGAGTTCATTGAATAAATTAAAAATATTCAACCTTATTGGGTAAATTTTTTTTTTGTCTTCATGAACAATTAACATGTACAAATATGGTCTGTAACAGTATTAGTGATTTAATTTACTTTTGATTTACTTTAAATGATAAATACATGTATAATCATTTAAACTTAAAATATTTATATAAATATAGTTGATTGAATTACTTGTCGCTCAGGCCACTCTATTAAGAATTGTAATCTTTCATGGAGAACATGAATCGTTCTAAAACAAATTCGAGACACAGTGGCTTTTGACACATTAAATCTATAGGCAAGGTCTTGAAGCTGCAGATGTAATCTGAGATGCATAAGTATCATAATAAATTGCTCAAATTTGGAGAGTGCTGACAGTGATGACATGCTGATGTATAAGGTTCACAGAGCTGAAAAATTTGCATCAAAACTAAAAAGTTGGGCAGTCCCGTATAAAACTTTGTTTTATCGTTGTTCTGGAAGGTTTCAGGAGTAAATTTAGTCACTGAGACTTTTTCCTTAAGGTCGCAGATCTCAGTTGTGTAGCCTTTCACTGCATCCTCCAGCTTTGTGAGGTCAACCATGCTTAGATCCGTCTGGCATTCTGCATCTGCAAATATTTAATTATTAAAAATTACGTTCAGAAATTCTATAAATAAATAAATAGTATTTTTATTTATTATTATTTTACCTTTGAATCGTTCGTTTTCAGGGGCTGGTAAGCTTTCTTCACAGAGCTCATCTTCCAGACTGTTGGCCTCCTCAGTGCAGAGAAGCTTCCAGGCCTTAGCTCTTTCCCTGCGCCGGAGGGATGCTTCTGTTTGTGGCCACTCGTTACTTCTTTGGTACCCCAGGTTAACAGTGGGGGCCCAGTCTTGGGAATGTACATCACCTGCTGCACTCGGACAACCTAAATATAAGACACCACTTTAAAGTAAAACACGTAAATGCCTTTCCTAGCACTAAGCTAACCGCTAACAACATTAGCATTCTAATCGGATTTTTTCTGGGAACAACCAAGTGTTGAACCACTACACAAGCTAGGGCATAACATATCTTACCTGTCTTTCTAGTTACTGTCCAATAAAATATCTGAAAATATGATTTAAACGATACGACCCTTACCTGTAACAAAGTGGTCGCTGCAGACTCTCGTCAGTTTCTGCACCTCCTGTTTTTAGCCGTAGGTTGTAATCCACGTTTGTCGTCTTTTTTCTGTAAGTTTTTTTAAATTAATCCCCTTGTAGCATACTACTTTCGGAACACGAAAATAACTTTTATCTATCTCTCGATTAGAGCGGTTGCAACAACCGTAAACGGCACAGAATTTAGGCATGTTGATGCTGAATCAGCAACAGAAGGAAACGGCTGCGTTTACTTCCTGCCCGGGCTGCCCCGCATCTGCATTCTGTGACGTCACTGCTACGTCATCTGAAACCCAGCAATACAATCATATGTGAGCAGAGTGAACAGAAGAGGGCTCAGCACACATCCCTGAGGAGAGCCAGTGCTGAGGGTGATGGTGGAGGAGGAGAAGTTGTGGATCTTCACGGACTAGTGAGCTCACTCCTTTACAATATTGTAAATTTAGTCCCATAAAACTCTGAACCAGCACCCCCTCCTTTAAACCTCTGGACAACATTCTTACCGAGAGGGCAGCTGTTAAATCTGACAAACTGCTGAATGTTCAAAGACTAAACATCTTTTTTTTTTAAACCTGAAGGGAAAACACGTGGCAACCACCATTTCATGACTCCACATACCTCAATTATTACCAGGACCAAGCACCCACAGGTCCAACCAAAAGCGCCTCAGTGCTCCTCAAAACACGTGGCAGCCATCACGTCATGACTCCACAAATTCAAGAAGCTATCCAACACTTCCACCAACTGGTCTTTAACAGTCCCAGTCCCAGCATTGAACATCACAGATGCATGCTGCTTCATTCCTACCCTAAAATCCTGACAATATAAGCAGGAACTCCTGAAGACTCTCCCTCCAAGTGACCAATCCAAAGAAATGCTTGGGCAGTCACCTCTCAGGCTCTCATCCACCACTTCATTCAACCTTATACCCATCCCTCCCCTAAAGATGGACACTTCCTATCTCTAGGCACAAAATCCATCTCACTGCTACAGGGAGACTGGACATAGGAGGTCATAAGGTAATACTGAAGTAGACTGTTGCATTTAAGCTGGCCTGCCCTTGTCATGACTGCTCATGGTCAACTCTTCAAGTTCCTGAATTTCTGCCATAACTACCAGTTTCATCCACCCACCACTTTAAAGATTTGCTGGAATCACCACTGCTCTGCTTCCGGACCGGCCAATCTGCACACAAAACACAAAAAAACATAAGCCATAGAAAAGAAAAAAAAAAAACACAAAACACCAATATTTTAAATCTCAAACAAATACTGGTCCCAGATGTTCATAAAAAGCAATTGCAAACACCCTACAAATAACGCCAAAATGTGGCATTACTCATGCCCTGAGAGCATAAATAAGTTAAGTTTAACAACAACGCCACCCTGGGAATTTCACCCAGAGACTATTACCTTATTGCTTTTAAGGCCACGCAAGTTCGCTTTGCACACTTTGAAGCATCCGGGACAACGGTTCAATATGACCTAATAATTTATTTTCAGTTAACATCCTTCATTTATGTACATCTTGTTCATCATTCTTTATGTAATTATTTCTTTTCATACCAACTAAATAAACAGACCCAAAAACCCCAAAACACTAAATTACTTCAATAAATATAAATACAGGTTTACCACAAATATACAGTACAGTTCACCATTCCACCGGTGTGGCACTCGCGTCACACTGCAGCGACAAGCAGCTGGCAGTCCTGACGTCACGCCCTGCGCGCCACTGAAAGGGGGACACCCATATCTATGGGGACACCATCAACCACTCGCGCACAACTTCCTCAAATGGAGTCGTCGAGGAACCAGAGTGGACGCCAGAAGGAAAAAAGAGCAGTCTCCGGAAACAGCAGCAGTGGTCCCGGTGTGGGGGAGACCTAAGAAAGTTAAATAATAACTATTCTTCGTACAGCTGCCACAAATAAAGCTTACGATGACAATTTTCCTTACCTGCTGGTCCTCACAACCATATACAGTACACACGTACACACACATCCTCTCCGCCTGAGGGAACGAAGAAGTGCAGCACCGCGGCGCTCTACCTATAATCACACGTAGACTTATCATTTCTGACCCAAAATCAGCTATAATACAGCGAGAGATAGAACACCTACCGTCCAGCAGTCAAACAGCCTGGTTGCCTTTACGGCCAAAACCCGTGGGACACCAGCCACACGGCGACGTGTGAAGACGACCTGTCTGCCTACACGCAGAGCAGCTGCTTTTATACCACGCCCACTAACTGGACGTTCGCACCTGGAACCCATCAGCCTAATCAGGCATCTTTTATTGTTTGAATAGATAGTTTGAATTGGTTTTGTTTAAGAGGGAGCAGACATGATAAGAAATTTTCTTCTTCTGCTTCCTTTCATTTTATGTGAGTATTTTTTTTTAAATTGTATTTGTGTTTTTAATGGAAATGAAATGAATAAACAAACTATAAAATAAATAAATACATAAATAAAAATAAATAAAATAAAAACATATTGTGTAGATTTGTGACGGTGACTCAGTTGGTAGAGCTGTTGCCTCTCAGTAAGAAGGTTGCCGGAGCAAATCCCGGCCAGGGACCTTTCTGGGAGGAGCTTGCAAGTTATTTCCATTCATGCATGGGTTTCCTCTTACAGACCAAAAACATGCATGTTAGGCTGATTGGTAACTCTAAATTGTCCCGGTGAGAGAGAGAGAGAATGAATGGTTGTCTTGTTTGTCTGTGTGTCCCTGTGCTGGACTGCAAGAGTCCCCGCCTCTTGCACAGTGATAACTGGACATATGGGCACCACCAGTGACCTCTATGACCCCAAAAAGGAACAAGTGGGATAAGACAATGGATGGGCGGATCTTCTACTCAGGTAAAAACAGCTAAACATTGTGACTTTTAGTTTATGATTTCATAAATACAGTACAATTGTGAGAAATCTATTTATGATTGTGTCAAATGTTGTGTTTCTGAAAGTATGAATGGTTTGTAATTATAAGAGTCAAAGTGTCAAAGGTCCCATACAGATGAACAAGGCAATCTTGAGGCAGATGTTTAATTAAATTGGACCAAGTCAGTTTAATTATGGGAATTTTCAGTTGACAATTACTATATTTGAATATTATTTTTATTTTTATTTCGGCAGGATAAGAATATGACACAAGATAACCTTATTTATAAGCTCGACCTTGACCTCTTTAAATGGTTTTAAGAATCTGTTGGAATCCTGGCAAAAACCAATGCAGACATGTTCCTGTCTTTGATTTTATACATCTACCTTATAATGTTTTGCTAGTTTTTTGATACTTTGTTAAAAAAAAAAAAACTATGTATTTCTCTCTTTTGTTTTTCTCTCTTTTGTTTTTCTATTGTTCATTGTTTAAGGAAATTCTACCATTGCTGTTCATCGTTCTTTAGTTTTAGCAGGTCGCTTTCGTAAATGAGCCCACGAGGCTCAATAAGATTTACCTGACTAAATAAAGGTTGAATGAATGAATAAAGTGCTTTAAAAATAATAACACTGTTGGCCAAATAGATTTTTTTTTAAATTAAATTTATTAATTTTAAATACAACACAATAAAAATCTCACATTTGAGTCCGTACAGAATAAAAGTAAAATGAAGGGATGCAGATAGAAGAAAAAATCTTATTTTTTCTGCCCCCTATTTCCAAAATACAGCAGTTCAAACAACACAAACAAACAAACAAAAAGAAAAAAACAAACAAAAACAATCTAAGAGGTTTCCAAGTGAAAAAAGAAAACAACTCATATAGTCCCAAGAAAGAAAGTTTCAAAGAAGAAAACTATTTCACAATATTTTTATCAATTATATTTTTGCAGGAAATTTGTTTTGATCATATTTTTTAAAATGGTCATTGATTTTGCATTTTTAATACCAGTTTCTAGATTATTCCAAAGTTCAATTCCTTTGATTGAGGTTGACCGACCCTTTAAACTCGTTCTATATCTTGGTTTCACAAAAATCTCTGTTCCTTTAAGATTTATAACAACTAATACGTTTGACAAAGAACATTTGTATATTCACTGGTAGTTCGTTTTTGTGAGCTCTATAGTAGACAGGATATTGTAATCCACCAGGTCATGAAACTTCAACAGTTTCAATTTATGAAATAAAGTGCTTGAAGGGTGACAATAGTGCTTTCTGGTAATTAATCTAAGAGCTCTCTTCTGTAGTATAAAGACAGGTTCCGTGAATGACTTACAAGCGTTTCCCCAAATATCAATACAGTATATTATGTGTGGAACAATAATTGTATTGTACAATAAGTACAAAGCTTTATCATTTAATAGATTCCTTACTCTATATAATACACCAATTGCTTTGGCTATCTTTGTCCTAACAGAATTTATATGAGGTTTCCACGTCAGTTTATTGTCAATAATAACACCCAAGAACTTTATTTCACGCACAAGACAAATCTCAACCCCATCAATCATGAGTGGAAAATCTACAGTTTCCCTTTTTCCACTGAATATCATGTACTTTGTTTTATCTAAGTTCAACGATAATTTGTTAATCTTAAACCAATTTTGTATTTTTACAAATTCTGTCTTAACAGACTCAAAAATCTGATCCATATTATTTCCTGAACAAAAAAATGTCGTATCATCGGCAAAAAGTATACATTTGAAAAATTCTGACACCTCAACAAACTCATTGACATATAGAATAAATAGCTTTGGCCCAATTATGGAGCCCTGGGGGACTCCACAAGTAATATTGCATAAGTCAGATTTGTGATCATTAATTTGTACAAATTGTTTTCTGTTTGTGAGGTAGCTGGTTACCCACTGCAATGCCGGTCCTCTGACACCACATTTACCCAATTTTTCAATAAGAATGGTATGGTCAACGGTATCAAATGCCTTTCTCAAGTCAACAAAAATACTAAGACCATATTTCTTTTGATCAACAGCAGTGACTATTTGCTCCATCAACTCCATGATAGCATGTGATGTAGAAGTTTTTGCTCGAAATCCATATTGACTGTCACTCAGAATTTTATGCTTGTCAAGGAATTGGTCTAAACGATTCACAAATAGTTTTTCTAATATTTTTGAGAACTGTGGCAATAATGATATTGGTCTATAATTACTAAATACACTCTTGTCACCTTCTTTGAATATGGGTACAATCTTAGCAATCTTCATATTGTCAGGGAATGTTCCAGTTGAAAAGGACAGATTACATATATATGTAAATGGCTCAATAATATGACCCATTATTTCCTTCACCAGTTTCATGTCCATGTCGACCCAGTCTTTTGATCGTTTATCAGAATTTTTTTTGACAACATTTATTATTTCCTCCTTATTAGTTTCCTGTAGATAAATACTGTTTTTACAGCTAGTAGTACTATAGGGTCTGTACATTGTTGCTTACTGTTGGTATTTTAGCTGCAAGAGTTGGACCCACATCCACAAAATATTGGTTGAATCCATTTGCAATGTCTTGATCATTAAAAATATCGTCGTCGTTTTAAAAAAAATGGGATGATATACCAAACTTTGATTGTTGAGATTTCAAGACACTATTCATCACTCGCCATGTTGCTTTAATGTCACCATGACTTTTGTTTAGTAATTGGGTGATTCTTTTTTTGCGGCAACATTTTGGCTTCAGGACTTTTGAAAATAAAAAGAGTAATATTTTAAGTTTTAAATATTTTGTTACATCACTGACATGTTTAGCAATAAGAAATTAATAATGGTCAAGCTCAGGGCTGGATAAAATAATAATTACAGGTAAAGTAATAATTACATGTATATGTGATTACGTTTTACCTGAATTTCCACCCTGTTAGGTCCTTGTTACACCTTGTTTGGTTCATAAACCTAACAGGGTGGAACATAACAGGGTGGAATTTTTTTAGCTAATCTAGCTGTAGCTCTTTATGTGGTCAACATTTAGCTAGCTAACCTTCAACAGAATAGCAAACCTTTAATGACTAAATCTAATATGTTGTTTTTTAAATTCTACCAAATAAACATTTCGGTTGACTCAGGTTTAATATATTTAAGATTAAAAAAAGTAAGGAGAGAGTGACAGATGAAGCTTAATTTTTTTTCCATGGTTGAATTCCCTCCAAAACCAATTGATGTCTTCTTTTTTTAAATGGCTTTTATGGAATTGTAGTCTTTTGAGGGCAAAAAGGAAACATTCTAACAGGGTGGAAAGTTACTACTGGGACATGTATAATATCAAGAAAATATCAAATAAAAAAAATAGTTTCAACAGATTCAGTTTCATAATAAAATAAGGTTTAGTCCAGTCAATCAAATTATTGAAGAAATTTCTTTTTTAATTTAATTTTATTGTTTAAACTTATTGAGGAAATATTTTACACTGCACTGCGGACACAATAAAATTGACCATCTATGTCACCAAAAAGGTGTGTAAAGTACAAAATAATATTTTAAATGCATTTCATTTATATTTGAATGATGGCAAACATCCAAGTGTATAATTAAAATACTTTGTTGTAAATATTTGGCACATTTTAGAAAAAAATCAGGGTAAGAGAAACATGCGGACATGAATGTTGCCCCAAAAAAAGAATCACCCAATTCACTGTAGTATTCTTTCTTTTGTTTTCTTATGATACTTACTAATTTATTTTTGTACTTCTTGTATTTAGATTCAGATTCTAGTGTTCGACATTTTAAGAAACATGAATATAAGAAGTTCTTCTTTTTACAAGCATTTCTCAGTCCATTTGTCATCCAAGGTTGATCAACATTAGTTTTTCTAGCAAAATTGATATACACACAATTTTTTTCATAGCGTTTCTATGATATTGATAAATTCCTCATAAGATGTATTTACATCGTTTACGTACACATTATCCCAATTTTGCTTGTCTAGGTCGTCCTTTAATTTGTCCATCGCTTTTTTGGATGTGTTTATCATTTTTTTCTCTTTTGTAACTACCTTTTTAATAACTTGGTCATTTTTAGTGAAAATTGGTAGGTGATTTGAACTGATAACACATAAAAGTAAGCATTAAAAACTATAAAATCAATTAAACCGTAAAAGCAATGAAAATTTAAAATCATAAAAATTGCGAATAATTAGTAAATACAAAAAAACCAACAATAAACAGTAAAAATTAAAAAAAGTGTCGGATCGTAGTGATGACATCATCATAACGCGCCCGTTGGAGGCGGAGTCTTGCTACACACGCTCTGGTTTTACCGCTAACCGGCCGCTCTGTCATTATTCCTAGCGCCTTGAAAATTGACGGGAGGTTCTTGTCGCTGCTCGGAAATGTCCGTCGCCGAAATGTTCAGCTACATTCAGGGCTTCCTGAGCGCCGACCAGGACGTCAGAGAGGTAAGAACATCGTAACAACATGTTAGCTAACGGTTAGCTAACTCTCAGCCGAGCTGTTGTTGTTTTTAGCTGCTCGCAAATGAAAGAGGGCAACAGTGACTCACATTTAACTAATGATAATAGCACTGTCTGTTTGACCTAATTACCACGATAATTTCAACTATCTGGACAGACATTGATTTTAACATTAATTGACAGCTGTCTATTTCAAATAAGGAGTTAAAAATTTTGTTTTAGGATATCCGAAAGGTGGTTCAGAATTTGGAGCAGACTGCCAGAGAAATACTAACAGTACTCCAAAGTGTCCACCAACCATCTGGATTCAAAGAAAGTAAGTATTTTAACATAACCTGTGATTGATAATATTATGTTCGACCATTTTTTAAATACTTGCTGTTTTTTCTTCTTTCAGTCCCCGGTAAATGTGCAAAGGCACGGGAGTTGTTCTGCACCGTGAAGACACAAATAGCTGATCTGAAGACCAAATTTCCTGTGGAGCAGTATTACAGGTAGGGGTGCGAATCAGTGTCTGGAGAATCGATTCAATTCCGATTTTTGATGCACCGATTCGATTAAAAATCGATTTTCGATTCTAAAACGATTTTCATTACAGGATCGATTTTCGCAGCAGATAGGTACCGGCAGTCCAAGCGGCATGCGGCTCGGGTGGTTGCTGAGGCAAAAACTCGGGCGTGGGAGGAGTTCGGAGAGGCCATGGAGAATGACTTCCGTACGGCTTCGAGGCGATTCTGGTCCACCATCCGGCGTCTCAGGGGGGGAAAGCGGTACGCGACCAACACCATTTATGGTGGGGATGGCGTGCTGTTGACCTCAACTCGGGATGTTGTGAGTCGGTGGGCGGAATACTTCGAAGACCTCCTCAATCCTACTGGCACGTCTTCCACTGAGGAAGCGGAGCCTGGGGACTTTGGGTCGGGCTCTCCAATCTCTGGAGCTGAGGTCACCGAGGTGGTTAAAAAGCTCCGCGGTGGCAAGGCTCCGGGGGTGGATGAGATTCGCCCTGAGTTCCTTAGGGCTCTGGATGTTGTGGGGTTGTGTTGGCTTACGCGACTCTGCAATATCGCGTGGACATCGGGGGCAGTTCCCTTGGATTGGCAGACTGGGGTGGTGGTTCCCCTATTCAAAAAGGGGGACCGTAGGGTGTGTTCCAACTATAGGGGGATCACACTCTTAAGCCTCCCTGGTAAGGTCTATTCAGGGGTTCTGGAGAGGAGGGTCCGTCGGATAGTCGAACCTCGGATTCAGGAGGAGCAGTGTGGTTTTCGTGCTGGTCGTGGAACACTGGACCAGCTCTACACCCTCAACAGGGTCCTGGAGGGTGCGTGGGAGTTTGCCCAACCAGTTTACATGTGCTTTGTGGACTTGGAGAAGGCATTCGACCGCGTCCCTCGGGGGGTTCTGTGGGGGGTACTCCGGGAGTATGGGGTACCAGGCCCATTGATATGGGCTGTTAGGTCCCTGTACGACCGGTGTCAGAGCTTGGTCCGCATTGCCGGCAGTAAGTCAGGCTCGTTTCCAGTGAGAGTTGGACTCCGCCAAGGTTGCCCTTTGTCACCGATTCTGTTCATAACTTTTATGGACAGAATTTCTAGGCGCAGCCAAGGTGTTGAGAGGATCCGTTTTGGTGGCCTTAGAATCGCTTCTCTGTTTTTTGCAGATGATGTGGTCCTATTGGCTTCATCAGGTCGTGATCTACAGCTTTCACTGGAGCGGTTTGCAGCCGAGTGTGATGCGGCCGGGATGAGGATCAGTTCCTCCAAATCCGAGGCCATGGTCTTGAGCCGGAAAAGGGTAGCGTGCCCTCTCCGGGTCGGGGAGGAGGTCCTGCCCCAAGTGGAGGAGTTTAAGTATCTCGGGATCTTGTTCACGAATGAGGGAAAACTGGAGCGTGAGATCGATAGGCGGATAGGTGCAGCGTCCGCAGTGAAGCGGGCGCTGTACCGGTCTGTCGTGGTGAAGAGAGAGCTGAGTCAAAAGGCAAAGCTCTCAATTTACCGATCGATCTACGTTCCCACCCTCATCTATGGTCATGAGCTTTGGGTTATGACCGAAAGAACAAGATCTCGGATACAAGCGGCTGAAATGAGTTTTCTCCGCAGGGTGTCTGGACTCTCCCTTAGAGATAGGGTGAGAAGCTCAGTCATCCGGGAGGGACTCGGAGTAGAGCCGCTGCTTCTCCACATCGAGAGGAGCCAGTTGAGGTGGCTCGGGCATCTGGTTAGGATGCCTCCTGGACGCCTCCCTGGTGAGGTGTTCCGGGCATGTCCCACCGGGAGGAGACCCAGAGGAAGACCCAGGATACGCTGGAGGGACTATGTTTCTCGGCTGGCCTGGGAACGCCTTGGGATTCCCCCAGAGGAGCTGCTCCAAGTGGCTGGGGAGAGGGAAGTCTGGGCCTCCCTACTTAGGCTGCTACCCCCGCGACCCGACCCCGGATAAGTGGACGAAAATGGATGGATGGATGGATATTTTCAATTCAGAATCGATTTACGATTCTGAAACAATTTTTAATTGAAATCATGAAAAGATTAAACAATAATGTAAACCAATAAAACATTTATTTAAAACAATAATGTATGCTTGTAGCAAACATTAATAATCAGAGTCAGAGTCAGAGAGTCTTTATTGTCATTTGCACCGCATGTGGTACATGTGATGAAACGAGATTATGTACACAGGGTCCCAGTTACATTCAACAACAAAATGTAAGAGAAAAACAGTAATAACATCTAGGATTGACTAAGAAAAACATCAACTAGAAATACACTAAGCACTAATGTAATAGAAAAACAAAATCATTACAAACAGCAGCACGAACATGAGTCTATATGAGCAGATGGTCACAGATGAACACAGCAACAAGAAAACAGATCAGCATGATGTGATATTTTGCAGTGATTATTCTTATTGTTTATTTCAAAGTCAAAGTCAACTTTATTGTCAGAGCTGCAATATGTACAGGACATACACAGGATTGAAATTGCGTTTCTCTCAGTCCCTCGGTGCAACAGTAACCATTTAAACACTAAAACACTGAAACATTTAATAAACATAAGCATAAAATAGTAAAAGTGTAACACTGTCCTGAGTTTTTCATAGTAGTATAAAAGTATGAAAATCTACACCAACACTAAAACTAAAACACTAAACATATTTATTCATGAGTCTAACAGCCTCAGGGTAGAAGCTGTTCCTCAGTCTAGTGGTTCTACACTTAATGCTCCTCAACCTCCTTCCTGAGGGGAGTGGGGCAAAAAGTGTGTGTGCAGGGTGAGTGAGGTCTTTCATGATGCAGGTGGCTCTCTTCCTGCATCTCGAAGTGTAAATGTCTGTGATGGTGGGGAGACTGACTCCAACATCTTCTGTGCAGCCTTCACCACTCTCTGCACAGCTTTTCTTTCTGCAGCTGTGCAGCCTCCATGCCACACATTGATGCTGGAGCACAGGATGCTCTCCACTGCACACCTGTAGAAGGAGGTGAGGACTGGGCTACTCAGACCAGCTCGTCAATGTCAAATAATACAGTATAAATACAGCAGATGGGTATATGAATAGAATGCAGCAGCTTTAATCGGGTCCCGGAGGTCCCTGGTGCCTATATCCAGCAGTCACTGTGCGAGAGGCAGGGGACACCCTGGACATGTCTCCAGTCCATCACAAATAATTCAAAATACAAACGTAAACAAAGATTTCAGCCTACTGTATTGCATAAACATTTAACTCAAAATAAAATAGACTTCAAAATCATATTGCATTCATCCATGTTTCAAATGTGTATGGATGGATTTTGTTTAAAAGATTTGTTTGGTAAATCTTTTCAACAAAAGCCATCTATCCATCATCTTTACCCGCTTTATCCTTATCGGGTCCTGGAGGTCACTGGTTCGGGTCAGATTTCTTCTTTCTGCCATCTTTCATTTAATGTATTCTTTCATATACTATGACATATGGTTTTATTTTCTTTATCTTTTGGGTTTTAATGTATAAAAAAAAAAATCGATTTAGGGGCTTTTAGAATCGATTTTGAATCGCCACGACTAACAATCTCGATTCTTTAAAAAATTGATTTTTTTTTCCCTGCACCCCTAGTTACAGGTAATGATCATTATCTCCACTTATTTCAGTTTGTATCTTCCAGCGTGCATAGTTGATGTGACTGCAGATGTTGCACCTCTGGTTCCATCTTTTAGTCATCTTTTATTCTCCTACCTGTTCAGGTTCCATGAGCACTGGCGGTTCGTTCTGCAGCGTTTGGCTTTCCTCGCAGCCTTCGTCGTCTACCTGGAAAGTGAGGCGCTTGTCACTCGGGAGGTGGTGGCACAAATACTTGGGAGTAGGTACCAGTTTAACTGTTGTATCAAGAAAATTGCCTAAACATCATTTATTTAATCTCCTGGGTGCTCTCATTCTCAGTTGAGGTTGTGCGAGAGAAGGGCTTCCACCTGGATGTGGAGGATTACCTGGCAGGTGTTCTGATCATGGCAAGTGAGCTGGTGAGTCTGTAACTTATTGCTAAGCTGTAACACAGTACAGTACTTTAAAGCTGGAAATTTAAGGTGTCAGTGTGCTCATTGTGTCAAATGTACTTGCTTTATTGTTCAGTTTGGATAAATTCCAGATATTTTAGTTGTAAACGCTGACTCTTTCTAGCCTACCGTATTTTCCGGAATATAGGTCGTGGCTTTTTGTCTATTTTGCATGCCCTGCGACCTATATTTAGGTGCGACCTATTTATGGCTTTTTACCACTTTCGTGTTATTTACGTTCTAAAATAAGCTGATTCGTAATCATTTATTAACAAAAATTAAACAGAGACACACTCTTACAATAATGTCAGCTAACAAATATATATTTTTAGGTGTTCATCCTGCTAAAATTAAAATACCGGTACATGCAGGTCTGTTCGCTGCTACTGCATGTCTGGTGCTGCGCGTGCACGTTTTGTTTCATCAGACGTAGCTAGCGAAACAAATTTTAAAATCCAGCTCATTTCACAATTACGTTCATTTATTAAGGTAAAGTTCAGCTCAGACACATATTTGCTATAATTTTTATCAAACAAATAATTGTTTTTAAGTGTTAATCTTCTTAAAAGCCTTGCTGTGCGCTCCTGTGGCAGACATTTGCAACAGAGCTAAACACTGTCCACATTTCCGGGTTGTCTCAGCGGTGACGCGTCACCGTCAGCGGTGGATGACGTGCGACCTATATTTAGGTGCGACCCGTATTTGGATTTTTCCAATTTTTTGGCAATAATTGGACAAAGCGACCTATATTCCGGAAAATACGGTAATTCAAATCATCCATCTGATACCTGCACATCCTAAAGCTAAAAGTGCAAGACTGCAAACATTCAAGAGAAAATCCAAAATAGTTAATTCTGGTCCTCTGGACATTCAAAAAACAAAACCAACAACAACAACAAAATTGTAGAAATGTGTCGTCTTTCCGCCGAAAGACTTCTTCAGTCTGAAGAACTATGAGAAGGTGCTAACTCAGCACCTTCTCATAGTGGATCAACCAGTTTGGAGTTTCGGAGGAAAGCTGAAATGTTTCTACAATTTTTTTTTTGTTGTTGTTTTTTTTTTTTTTTTTGAATGTCCAGAGGACCAGAATTAACGATTGTTGAGCATGCATCAGGATATTCAAGAGAAAACCATTTCCCAATGTTTCTGACATCCTAGGAAGTGTGTGTACTTGTGGATTTCCAGCTCAAACACACTTATTTTAATTTTCTTTCTGCTTTATGTTACTGCAAATTAAATGTGAGTTTTTCTCTGCTACGTAAAATTAGTCGTATCACGTTTTAGGCTTTTGATTATTATAGTCAAGTTTGGTTGCATTCTTTGTAAAAAAAAAAAAAAAACCTGATACCTTGAACAATAATTGAAAGCCTCAGTGATAATTATGTTTCATTCGACTTCTTATTTGAAATCCTAAAGTTTACTTTGGCAATATTAACATGTATGTATTTGAAAACGTTGAAAATCAGAATTAATTTCAAAATATTAGAGCCCGAGTGATGTGGAAATTTTGGCTATCGCCAACACCAAAATTGGGAGGGGAAGGTGAATGCCGATAACCGATGTACTGGCTGCAAACGTTTGGGATTTGCCCACCCCCAAGAATCTAAGTAAACAGCTACTTTTAAACCTGTTTTAACGCTTTGAAGTCTTGAAACAGTCTTCCTAACGTGTGTTCACATTTTCTATCCTCCACTATTCACCATAAAGTGATCAAGTGTGTTAAAAAAATACAAATTAAGCAAAATACATGTCCTTCTCTGTTAATTGTTTAAACAGTCATGCATGGTGATGGTCCGATTAGTATTGACCGCAGCAGCATTTATTTTTCTTTGCAGAGAAGTAAAGATTTCAGAGAAACAGTGCAGTTCATTGAGGATGACAAATATGACATTACTAGTACTGTATATATTTTACCTCTGTTAGATTTATTGTTCTGGATAAAGTTACAAGGCAATAGTCTATGCTAGGTTATCTAAATGCTAACTTAAGAGGCACATAGCTAATGACAAGCAGGTTGGAGGATTGAAGAGTATTTATTATTGTTGATTTTTTAAAATTATTATACAGATCAGTAACCATAAACTTACCATGCTCAGTTCAGC